>VUJU01003968.1:0-21931 GCA_009835225.1 Aphis craccivora | reverse complement strand
CTGTGGTTGTAATTTATACACCAATTTATATTATCAAATAGTAAATACGGAGATACTGTGTTTTTAGTTACTGACGTTACTGTTTAAAATGTTTTGAAAATAAGCGAAATAACAATAACTCCACGTCACTTACTGCTTATTTGCTACTTATTGGGATTTACTGTATTTTTGCTTCTAGTTTCATAAAAATTATGGACTTACTGTTTATTTTCTTAATTTCAAATGCTCATTTTCAATGTTAAATATTGGATATACTGCTTTTTCACTGCGAAAAATGGTACAAAACCACATTGTTAACCCCCGAGTAGCAATATCTCAATTTCGACCAAAATTGGAGATACTGCTTTTTCGCTTAGCACGGCAGAATAATTCCGTCATTTTTAGACCGAAACAAAAATAAAATAGTCGATGTTATTAAAATGTAATATTTTAGTAATATAAACTAAATGTCGCTTTGAAATGGTATTCGACGCCGTGGTGTAAATACGATATTTTTCCCCCAAAGACGAGGGGTTTTTATAATATTTTATAATTGATTTGTCTGTAACTCTCATATGTAATGCTTGTGTAAATTAACATAATAATATTATTTACCATAAATCATAATTGATAATAATCGTATTACTCATGAACATGTGTATAGGTATTTTACTTGAGTTAAGAATAAAAATACAATTTTTATTGTTTTATTCATCTATTTATCAATTTTTTTTTTTATTTATTTCATAAAATAAACTACACTCCGCTTTTAATATTTGATGATTTTACTGGGTTGTGTTTTACTATCAACTGTCGGCATAATTTTGTAATTAATTAGTATTAAATATTATAGAATTCAATAATATTCTCGCATAAATGCCAGTAATGCCATAGCTACAACAATAAATAAGTATAGACGTATAGTCTGCAATCAATTGGTAATTAAAATAATAGTCAAACCCATGTGTTCTCGGTGTTTCTAATTTTGAAATTATAAACTAAACAAAACTTAATATAAATTGTGCCTATATAGTTTTTTTAATTACGTTAATTAGTAATTACGTTTTGGGTGTCGTATCGCCCCTTGACCTTTTTTTTTCTTTTTTTAAAAATAAAGGCTGGTTTACTACATTTATTTACTGATATATTATTAAAATATGTTTTGTAATCATTTGTTTTCGTGTCACATGCATAAATACATTTATTGAACTGAAGGGAAATGCTTATGATAAATACAATTTTTTTGAGGGGGAGGTTATAGATAAAATGTAAAAACATTTTATCCTCCTCCAAAAACCATGACCAAATTATGCCCCTGTGTCTATATCATTATAATTTCTACTATATCTTCCTAGTCAGTTCCAACATGAACCTACCTATAATCTATCGATAAATAGACTTTAAACACTGCATGTAGCTTATATTATAACTAAACCACTAAAGGAACAATAATTGTTAAGAAGAAATAAGTTTATATTGTTTGTGATTTGTTGTATATATTATGTACTTAATCTAAAAAGTATGTGTCTGTTGCTGATAACGCAATAGTTTATTATATATACCCCACTTAACCTTGAGCAATAGTTCCAACTCTGATAACATAATAATAGACAATGTATATGGTTATTGGATAAGGTATATTTGCATCGTTTTGGAGAATATACTATTACTCCATATTATATAACAAATAACAATAGATAATTAATATTAGTAATAACTAGTAATAGTATCGATTAATTATATATTTAATTTGTTACGTACACTTACAATAATACCTGCCATAAAAATAGGTTATCAGGAAGTTCAATGATGTAGTAAAAAGTCAAAAAACCTAGTTTAATGCTAATAAAAATCAGTTATATTGTTTTCACTGAGCAGCAGAAGTCACGCCTTTAAAAAACATAATACATTTTATCATTTAAATAATAATCCAAATTGATGGGTTTACGTAGATGTAAGTAGTAGGTTCCTATACTCTATAGTATTTAAAATTACAATTTAAAGTAGCTATATGTACCGAATGCGCAATAGGTAAACCGTAAACGCTATAAGAATATCAAAAACGATTTATTACTATAGTAAAAATAATGTTAGTCCTACTTAAAACTATGGACCCGATCAATTTTCCTCAATTATCTTTAAAATTACTGACGTGAACCGATTCTTTATTTTGATACTACATATAAGATATGGATAGGTAGATCTGATTGATTTGAGAAATCTTATTATGTCACATAATAAAAAAGTAACAACTAACAAGTATAATTTGCCAATAATTTTTCACCTCATAAAAACAAGTCCACTTTTAATGTTAGTTTTTTTCGTAATGTAGATAATTCGTTTTTTTTATGTCCATTATATTATAATGATATAATAATAATATTATATACCTTTACTAAATAATACAAATAATTAAGAAAACTAAAAAGTCTCATTGCCGATGAAGACATCAGTTTATAGCGTGGCTACGTATATTTTTGGACTTTTTCATTTTTATCTAAATCAATAAATTATTATTTAATGTTTGTCGTTTTATTTTTCGCTTTTAAATATGAAATATTTAGTTTGTGCTCAAACTCAAGAAATAATGGTTTTTTTTTTTTTGTAAATTCTGGTTCCATACGATTACAGCAGTTACATTATATTATTATAATATCGTACCTATATCAATCTTGTCACAGTTGCAAAATCAATCTTTTCACAACCGTTCATAGAAAGCGCTGCTATTATTGATTTTTATATTTTTAGATAACATGCACTTACTTACCGACTGTATCGGTATTTCATTACCGACTGTTTAGAAAAGTGTTCTAAGATGATTTGGTTTTTTGTTTGAGAATCAAGTCAGGGTTGTGTTTTTTTTTCGATTGCTCGAAATTGTATCTCGAGTACAGAAATTCAACACTCAAAACCAATAAAAATGTATAACTGAAATGTGTTTTTCTTAAAAATACACCCGAGTTAACAAAAATCTAAATAATTTATATTTTGAAAATTTCGTGTTATGTCTGTTTTATACGTGTTTATTGTTTAGGATTTTAATTACCTAGTTGTTTAAAAATAATAGTTATTGACATGAATGAATTTACAATCAATACAGGTAAAGTACTCGTATTGATAACTAGGTATTAAATATGTCAACATATTATTATACAACAAATTTTAAAATTTATACATAATGCTTCGTTTCATCCATTTAATAGTATCGTCCATCGATATTTTATGAGTTGTAGTTATAAAACACATCCTATATAATAATATACATTTTATACTTTTGTACAATTATCAAAGTATAATTTATATTTCAGCGCTTGATCAACACCAGAAACCCGAAACCTGAAAATCAATAATTCTGGCACACTATCCGACTACTTTGTAAAATTATGAGCCCAGTTAGTGGAGAGTGTGGAACTACAAACTACGACTTTTGCATTAAAGTGTTATCAATTAATAATATTTGTATGAAGATTATAATATTATTATTCGTCGACCAAACCAGCAGTGCAATACACTCCTGCCTATCGAGTATCGAGAACGTTGAACAATTGTTATTTTTACGATTAAAATGTTTCAAAATAATAGAATAGTTCCACCTAAATTAGGAAAAAAATCGTATATGTACTGTTTGTAACTCGATCAGTTATTTCATGAAATGATTAAAAAATTATTTAATCTTATTATATATTATAATTTGAAATAATTAATTATAAATCATAAGAATGTGTATGTATATACAATATACATAACATATTTAGGCATTAAATAATATATTTATTATAATTTATATTCAGTATAATATTCAGTATTATTACCTATAGTCATATTATTTAGTGTTTTTTTTTTTAAATATTAAACTTTAACTGATATACATTTATAGTTTCATATCACTGAATGTTAATCGAGTTTGTTATACCAGTCAAGATTTGTTTTTATGAATTTGATTTTTGGGCAATTTTAACTAAATTCGATTATAATCTAATAATATTTTTTTAGTTTATTTTAATTCAACATTAAAAATGGGTAACTGTTCTACTGTACAGTAGGGGTCAAGTACCTATACCTACAGCTATACCTCGTCGTTAAATAGGATCTGTTAAATTTGATCTCAATATTATAAATCATTGAATATACCGCCCTAACGTTTCTTAACGGTGATATAGTCTTCACTCTTCAGACTGTATTATTTAGAAAAAATATGTTATAAAATAATGTAATATAATTTAAAATATATTATATTTTATATTGCTATTAATTATTAAAGATATTTATTTTACCATTATAATAATTTTACGGTAAAATCTATAAATAGCTTAAAATGAACTTAAAATATTTTGACATTGTTATTGAGTTTAGTAAAATATAATAATATTTGTAAACATTCCCACAAATATTTTCTAATCACCACAAAACAACTAAAACCTTTAATTATATCCGATTTTGTCCAAATTTGAGCTGGAAATTGTTATAAATAGAAATTGTAGATTTAAACATTCATTTTTTTTTAAATTCAATTAACACCTATTATGATAAACCTTGTATTTCAAGCATTTTAACCGAGTGAAACATTTTTTATGTGTCAATATTAAAAAAAAATTCAAAGGTCTATAGGTAATAAATAGTTCAAAATAGTTAATTCTTTAAAAAAATGGTCATATATAGAAAATTAACATAAGCATTAAGTGAAAATTTTAAAGTACTTGCTGTAGTGCTGTTTCTAAATTACAACAAAATAAGAGTTTTTTAATCGATTTTTTCTTGTTTTTTTCAATTATTAATAAATTTACCTACTGAATTTTTTTAAATTTTGACTCCCTGAAGTTGTAATTTGTAAAGACACACACAAAATAAATACAATTAGGTACTCCGCTCAGGATCTTAAATAATTTTTTTTTTGTTTTATTTTTAAATAAATTAAAGTTCTGAATTTTATACCAAAATTTCTCAAGATTAACTTATCATTATAAATGTAATAAAATGAAACCACAAAAACTTTTTTTTTGAACTTACATAAGGAAGTTCAGAATTCAAACTTTAAATTCCTGGTGCTGATGTGACCTTAAAATCTATATATTTTACAGCGAATTCTATTTTATCATCCACACAGTAAAATAGTTAGTTCAAAAAGTAGGTACCTATATTATAATTTAAAACTTGAAAATTCATAGGATATAAAGATGAAAGTACCTAATATATCTTCAACCAAATACTATTTTTATTGTTCCTAACTTGTTCTGTATAGTATTTTTTATACGTCATTTTAAGCATAATGTGTTTAATATATTAATATTTATATTATCATTGAAATGAAATAAAAAACACGGTTTTGTTTTTGCCTCAGGTGGCTATCAAAGATCAACTATGTAGAAGTATTTCTATATGTTAAAAACTGTTATAGGTATGTGGATAGTGAAAAAAATAATACAAAATCCTGTTTTATGAACAAAAAAAAAAAAAATTAAATTAATTTTATGAATTTAAATCGTTATAGAGGTGTTGATATGGGTTGTTTCATTCGTTTCTCATTTTTGGATTATTATTGGATATTCCTTATTATTTACAAGAATGAAACAAGCTGAATTGATAATACATAAAAATAATAATAAATGGACCACACTTGCATGGACAACCAGTGTGCAAATGATTATTTACATTTTTTATTATTATTTAGTATTTATATTATTATTATTATTTATTTATTAAGCAGACATTAAAAATTTTTAAAAAAAACTAATTGTAACTAAAAATTATTAAAAACATACGTCATATTATTGTATTATTATTATTATTATTATTACTGTTGGTAGCTTTTATAAATTATCCATATAATCGCATATATACATTATACCTATTAAATTAAATGTTTATTATAGATAAATAATAATATTATTATAAGAGAATTTGGTCTGCTCAGACTTCTATACAGATACCAGTAATTCGACGAATATTCTCTGAGGAATTTATTATTCTCAAAATATAGTTACATAATACTCAATTAAATTGGAACGATTAAAAAATAAATGTTTGTACACCATAAGCACCTAAAAACATAACTGAATAGAATATTAATGTATTGACCTTGAATATCATATAATATATACAACTATTTATAATAACTGCAACCTACGGATGAAGAAATATCTTTAACCGACAGGCAGACGAATAAGCGAACCATTATAAGTTGCCACCCCGCTTTTTCTTCCGACAACAATATTATAATTTAACACGTTCGTATTAGAGTCGAACAACAATAAATTAATCTAACATTTTGTGATGACTTGTAATTTATACCGTGAAATGGGTATTGTCACTTTTTATAAATAATAATAAATTATAATATATTCAACCAACCTACCCGTACACGACGTAGGATAATTCATTTAAATTGATTACCATTTACCATTGCAAATTGCAATAACAATTTATTTCAAATATTTATATGCATAAATTAATTAAATCGATTTAAATTGTTTATAAATTAAATATTCGAAGATTGTAATATATTATAGGTATGTAAAATACCTAAGCCTATTTTTCAAATTAATCTTCCCGACTCAATAAAAAAAAAAAAAAAAAAAAAAAAAAATGGCAATATAACCCATTTATATACTTAGTAAAACTTTTTAAATATTCCGGTTGCATATAGTTACTATACGTATACATTTCAAAAAAATTATTATTGGGTTTGATTATACTAAAAAAATGACATTTTTAGTAAATATGTATTGTATGTTACCTATATCTTATATTACTTAAATAAAAATTAATTATTCGGATTCAAGTAATATGCTACCTTATAAATACACACTTATGTTTGAGAGCCCCATTTTTGGCATCCCAAGTATTAAATTTGATTAAATTTACCGGCTGGATGTCGATCCGAATTATCATTAACAATTTTAATTAAGTACGGAATACAAATATTTTAATTAAATTTAAATTGATCACAAATTTTATCATTAAAAAGGATTCATTTAATAATGTTATTCAACTAAATTGCTCTTTGAAAAAAATATAATATAAATTAATTCAGTATAAGATATGCACGCGTACCTAATTCAAGCACTAAACATATAAATTGCTAATTAAAAATACAATCATAACCAGGGCTAGGGTTTGTATGGAACAGCATGTTTTTTTTTACTACGTCCAAATGGAATTTTATTTCTGCAATTTATCTTATTCTGATGAAAATGGTAGGTACTATTTTTATTTTGCATGTTTTTGCATATTTAGTATCATCGTATTTATTGTATTTAAGCTGGTAATAATTAAACTGATCAAAGTATATAAATTTAAGGGATTATTGAACGTACCATATTATCGCAGGACAGGATTACCGAGTCTTCTATAATTTTTTTGTTTACAATTCTGTCATTAATTCTTGTCTTAAATTTATATTTATTTTTCGATAATAATAATTCTACCCGACTTTTAACATTTCTATATTAATCAGTTTGTATCTGTTTTTTTTTTTTTTTTTTTTAATTTTACGGCGACGCAATGTATCTTACGTTGTAAATTTTCAAGGTATTAAAAGTGTATGGACAAATATTAAGATTACTTAATAGTTAATTTAATTCCACATAAATCGGTGGTAGATATATTGTACGACATTTTATATTCATATCCTTATCACATTTTTAGCTAAGTAGGTACTAATAAAGTTTAAGGTTTGGTAAATTTTACTAAAACTATATATATATTGTATATAGTAAGAATTTTAATTTTTAATTTTTCGTTTTCACTATATACATTGAGGAAAATACAACCGTTGATTCAACTAAACAATATTTTAAATATACCTAGGTACTTAACTAAGTTCACAATTGTAAAGTGCAACTAAAGTGTTTGGTACGTCTTATCGTAACTATAGACATTTTATTTTTTATGCCATATGCAATTATATTAATTTACAGTTGAACTAACCAATAGACCAATAGTCAATATTTTATCGCACATCTCCACATTAAACATTTAGTGTAATGCATAGTTAGTATATTGTTGTTTCGGTTTACCTATTTATGTTTTTTTTTATCCACCAAATATGATTGCACGACCAATAAACTATAATTATTAATTACTAATGTGGTTATGATTACATTCATTTTATCATTGATAGAGCACAACGCGGGTTTGAATAGCGTTTCACTGTGCCACTCGATGAAACGTCGTATAGTTCAACAACTTAATATACATTTGTCATTATGTACTATCTGCCAAATCCCCGCATTTCAATGACCCATCAACACTAATCAGTTATTATAACTAATCCTGTATTATAATTTATAGTTCACGTTGTTTAGTAAATTTATATGAAAATATGTTAGCATTGTTAGCAAATATTTGCTCATGAAAATAAAATTGATTTTTTATTCACTAACTAAATGTAGACTTAAACACTTAAACAAGTTAAACAACATAAAATATGATTTTTAAGATAAAAATTTAAATTATTATTGATTAAATTTTAATATTTTATATATATTTAATACAAAACAGATAGTATACTATTTATTTTATATTTCTAACTTGTGAGTATTATACATTATACAATGTACGACGTGTGTATAATATATATTATGTAAACCCAGAAAATTAACATTAAATTAAAAATGGTGCGAAAGAGCGAAAGTGTACGGCAAAAAGAAAATACAACAAGACACTATGCTAATAGCATGCGTGTTAGTTTTTTAGTAGTAAAATTTGTTAGTTTCTCTAAGAGAGAAATATGAGACAATTATTTATTTATCGGATGAGCAGTGAGCACATACTAGTTAGGTGTATTATAATAACTGAATATCGTGAATTTGTATTGGTAACTTGTAGTATTTACAGTTACCTACATAAGTCACATATATGTTTACACACAGTTTAACTATATTTTCATTTTATTTTTTTATTATAATTTTGTCAAGTAGGTATTAATACTTATAGTCTCTCTCTCTCTCATTACATATATATATTTTACACACACAGATACATACTTTAGCAATTGTACATATAGCACCGGGAATTAATGAGATGTTTCTTTGATTTAGTGATAATATTACTAATTGGAATTCGTTTTATTATTATAGGTACTTTATTCATTTAAATTATATAAAATTGTAAATGCAATGTATTATATAATAATATAATTTTATATTACAATTTTATTTTCTACTATTAGGTGGATCACCTCTAAAATCGTATGATTCGAATGTATTATTAATTTATAACAGATTATAAAATACAACAGTCAACAAATATACAAACGAATGACGATAACACATTTTAATATAATACATAAGCAATGTATATCATAAAATATGGTTAAAACGTGTAAAATATGATGTGATTTTAATTTATTCCCGCTATAGACAGTCAGGTGTATATCTTGTCGTTTCTATCTCCGATACCTAGTCAATAATTAGAATCCTTAAAACAGTATATTATACCTACCTATATTTTTGTTTTAGTAAAATATGTTATACCATAGTGATAGTATAAATGAATAATATATATCTTTTGTATACTATAAATATAATGAATTTAACACACAACATTTTAATTTCATTGTTATGTAAGTATATAAAATAATAATATACCTTTATGTAATACCGAAAAATTTCAAGTCACTATGATTAATACATTTTTAATAATAATAAAAATAACAAAAATTGTTTTGAAGATGAATCATTGTTATATAAATATTGAATGTTGTAAAATATTTCAATTTTAAATGTGCTCATAAAATATTTATACCACACTTGACGTGTAATTTTTTTTTTATAACTGAAAAAAAATCTAGTGAAGACCAATAAACTAATTTAGTTTTTTTTCTGATCATGCATTTTTTATCAAAATAAAAAAAATTCGAAAATATAACATTTTTGAAAAAGGTGAAAAAGATTCAAAATATTTTAAAAATTATACCGTATCTTAAAAATGCTAAGTAATATATTATATATTTAATAATATAATATATTATTTTATATATATATATATATATAGAATGATTTTCATTTTTCCACATTATTTAGACAATTACGGGCAATATTTTACTTTGTATCCTCTAATGTATCAATTAGATCCAACAATTTGCTACCAGATACCATTCTCAATATTAAATATCAAAGAATTTTTTTACTATGAAAAAATTAAAAAGTATCTTCAGATAAAAAATAAACACACAATGTAAATGCAATACTAAATTTTAATAATCTAAAATACTAAATAATCAAAAAAACTGTTTAGTTGTACCTATAATATATAGTTTGTAGCTATTATTGCTAGTAATGGTTGTATAATTAAAATTTAGTTTTTTTTTTTTTTAATAATGATCTATCAGAAATCAAAACTAAATCATAATTATTTATCAAGAGGATTCTTATTTTAACGCTATAGAAAAAATACAATGATTATAATACTATAATAATTAATAGTTGTTGATAACAACTTATCGACAAATAATTAAATATTTTATATTCGCCTATAATGACGCTTTCAGCATATGTTCAAGTTTGAATTATAAATATTTCATATTTGTTATGTTTTTTATTTAAAAAATAATGAATCCGCTATATTATTATATCTGCTCACATCTAAACCATTACAATTCATTTGTATTTTTTAAGAAATAATTTAGTATTACAAAGTTTATCGAAATGCAAAGGTAAGGTACACCGATACTCGTATATTTTTGCAGTATGCCAGTATGCGTAGTAATAAAATTATTATGATTGGTTTGATAATATAATAAATTATAATTGTATTTTATAGATTATTGTGTACATTTGTGTTACATGATTTACATCGTACCCAGTGGCAGAGTGAACATTTTTCATTCATGGGGCCAAAAATAGTTTTGGGAACCATCCACCGACAAAATTGTTGGATAAAATTCTTAAAATTAAAAATGTACATATTGTGTACTGACATGGCATCGATCACCCATTCTCCCAAAAACAACCATGAGACCCGGATCTCATAGAACCTTAACACACCGCCACTGATCGTACATATTATTCGTACAGTCATATAATGGTACCTATACTTATTTTGTAACCTTTAAAAATATTATATTACTTTATACCTGTTTAAAAAGTTTATGTAAATTAATAATTATAGTTAGAATTGTATATACTTTTATATAGGTACTGTAAGTACAAATTAATTAAATTCACAATCGATTTTTAAATTTATTCAATAATTTTGTAGAATTTATTCTTGTCTAAATTATTAAGGATTCTAACTTGAAACAAATTTTTGACGCATCTAACCGAATTTTTAGTTTATCACTGCAATTCAAAAACAAATAACCATAACATACTACAAACATACTTAACATTTTAGAAAATACTTATATTAGAATTTTTATTTTTTTAATCTTTTCGAGGTGTATGTATAAAATTTACAATTTATTTAAATTTAATTCGATAATAATTATTGATAAGCATTTTGGCTTTTTTTAATAGCTTAAAATAAAAGGAACTTCAAATTAAGACATTAAGTTATGTTATTGCTGAAATTAAAAAGAAAAATAGATTGAGCGTATGATTTCACAAATATTTTTAAGTATTTAAAGTTTATTAAATTCAACGATTGAATAGTGCTGAGTGCAGGCGAACTTTGGCGCATCGTAAATTATACGAAATGTCGGTGCAACCGCGGCCGTAGTATAATGATACTCTTATTCTCCCACGATGACATTTTGTATGTTATATATTAATATAAAAAAGTACATAAAATGGTTGTGTAAACATTTTTAGCATCCTGAAGTGCAACAGATGATATGGCGAATTGATTTAGAATAAATAAACAGCTGCAGTATTTTAGAAGGATTTGACCTTAACGATAATTATTATATTATTAGACTAGCCCTCGTGCACTTCGTTACCCATTAAAAAATTAATAATGACAACTTTATATGGATAATATGTTTTATTTTATAATAGCTGAATCGGCCTGAACCACAATTAAATAAAAACAAATAACTATCAAAGACGTTTTTCTGTTCTTTCAGTATAAACAATTATTATTATTACATAATAATAATAATTTCTTTCGCTCTAATTTTTATTACAACTAATTTTATTATTGTTATTATAAATCAATAGCAACCATTTGTAAACAACAATTTCCATCGCAAATCTCAAAATCCCTGTCTTCTCATGTCTTCTCCCCAGAGGTCTAATCTATCGACTATCTCTGTACTAAATTAAATCGCAATCGGTTGAACGATTTAGGAATACATAAAGGACAGACAGAATTTCTATATAATATAATATAGATTTTACTGTTGTATTCTATTGGTACAGTTTTCAAATAGTGGGATGAAGAAAAATATAATCGTGAAATATTTAAATCAACTACAGCGTTCATTATGTGTAAGGTGAATAAACTAGAAATCGTCAGTAATTTTTTCGAAATCGTAAAACGTTGTTTATAAAACAAACAACAACAATGATGTCTAAACGTACTCGTCGTCTTGTTATTTACGTATTATCAAGAAATTAAACCGGAACGGCCATCATACTATAACATAAATATAATGTTCAATAAGCCGATATTATATATTATATTATTATTTTTTCTCCTGTATATATATAGGATTTATTACAACTTACAGTATATTGTTAATTGTTATTGTATCTGCATAATAATATATATTGTACTATTTACATTACAGATATTGTTTGTATAATATTTATATACATATACATTGATTGTTGGCGTAATGCATTATGGATTATGATAGTATTGGTATTACCAGCTACTTAGGGTGTTCCGTATTCGTATAATAATTTATACTTTAAAGCTTAATGCTTAAGCACTAATATCATCATATTAAAGTCGCTATATTAAGTCACATATTAACCCCCTCCTCCCCAATGCTAGAGGACATTCATGATGTCCTTTATATGGGCTCGATTTTGAAGATACCCAATGGAGAGAACCGAATAGTACTCTGGAAAACCGATAGCTACAGTTGGATTAATTGATTTAACCAATTTTAACGTTTCATTTTCAAGTCGACCGGAATGTACACACACCGGAGAAATCTACGGGGACCGCGGTCTCTTTTTTTCGTCCTGCAACAATCCTTTGATCACTGCTGTCTGTTGCAATAGAGTAGCATATTTTCATCACCGTCGACGTGTAGGTACGACATTGCGCACTAGTCGCTCGCCGTCAATCGTACCCGCGGCCGAAGCTGTCGGGAACTACTTGGCGTCAGGTATAGTAAAAGCGAAATTCGTTCGCGAGAAAGTTGTGAAAAGGAAGGTAACCTGCAGAGGTCTATACTCGCTGTATATAATATGCACCCATCATTTGGCCATCTCGTGTTGTCCTGTTGTTTGTCTGATGTACTTTTTTAATCTTGTTTTTTTTTTTCGGTCATTGAGATCATATACTAAATATAAAATAAAAAAAATACCATTATCCATCTCTATCTTTTGCCTCTACTCTTCTGCTTTTTTAAAAGCCCTATTTTTTTTCTATTTATACGTTGTTTTAATTTTTGTTTTTTTTTTTTTTTTGTTATCATAATTCATAATTGTTGTGTTTAACATTAAGCAATTCTCAAAAAAAAAAAATTACATTTTTTTTTATTATTATGAAATTTAAAATGTTCTGTAAATCATCTTCCTAGCCATGTTTGATTTTTTATGTTGTTAAAAAAAAATAATAATAATATAATTAGGTAATAATAATACGTTTAATAATTGTATTAATTGCAAGATCCAAATTTCGATGTAAACCAATCGTGTAATTAAATTAAATTATATTTTTGTTGAAAAATAAAAACGGCATTTTCTGTGATAATTCAATCATTTGCGTTATATTTTAGTTATATAGGGTGACAATATTCCACAGGCTTATACATGGTAAACATGACGTGATTAATACGCCCCTGCATCCGGCTGCATGTACCGCAATGATGACTATAATAAGAATAATGATACTAACAATGTAACACATACAATGATGATATGAGTTGATATGTATTTCAGAAAAAAGTTCCTTATAATAATTTGTATCATTGTACCTAAATAAACTTAAATCGCATTTCATATTTTTATAAGATTATTGTTGACTCGCCGAGGAAGGTACTAGACCAAGGTTACCGCGGTTAGTGTACATTTTGAATCGCGTAAATACCTAGGTACACCTACCGAGTGTGACAAAAAGGCTCGGCATCAGCGCCACACGGCCGGCCGCCGAGAACGGAAAGGCTGGTGCGCAGTAGACAAGTAAACGGACTACACTACACTTTTAGTTTCTACAGCAGCTGTCGCGCATGTGGCATATGCGATAACTATATTATACGCGTCTCGTCGAGACTATTGTTGAATTCGTTCATCGTTGGTAGCGTACGTATTTTGTCAATATTGTCGTTCTTCATCGTTTATTATCATTTATCAGTGTGTGCCCTTAATTATTGGACATTAGTGCAAAACATAATAATATTTTTGGTCTTTTGCCCTTCGACCGGGTCTGACACTATATTATTATAGTATAGTTTTTCTCTTTTGTTCTGACAAATAAATTATAATATAATTATTACTCATGACACGCCCGCTGCGTTATCACCACTAATATTATTTCGTGATATCGAGACACCCCGACATACGACGCTTTCATAACATCGTATTAATTAATTAATAATTATAATATTATATTTACAATATTTACATAGACGCGCATCAGTAAACAACAGTTTACTCACGATTACTACACTAAAACACGCCTATTGTTAATTTATTATTGTCGTATATTATAGGTAGGTAGCGATTTGTTATTACTATTACGTCGTACCCGTGTACCCAAGACCCAACACTTATCTATAGAAGATAGCAGACATACACATTACACGTTACGCAGTAACGCACAAAAATCCGAACGTTTTTGCGCCATTCGACGTCGCCGGCGGTTTTATAACGCATACTATATTAATTTTTATCTAATCTACGAAACGAATATTACATTCTGCCCACTGGAATTCGAAGGTATGTAATAACAATGCCTAGTCGTATTATAATATTATTTTAATTATGCGTATCGATTACTGCAATTGCGGTTATAATATAAAATGTCGGTGGCGCGGACTCGTCTGGTCGTGCCGGATCCATCTCGCAGACACTCTATGTGTTCAGCACAGTGCACATTCGTAGTCCGGTCGTTGATCAGACAACAACAAAAAAGTAGTCTTCATCATCGCCGACGCATCTTGAAACTGAACTCGAAAGAGATGAGTACGTCTGCGATGTTCGGTCCATTGCGCTCTTTGACCGTAGCCCAGTACTGACCGACTACAATGTGTCGTTATACCCATCTAATAATAATGATAATATTAAAGATATTCTATATAGATTTGTCTTTTTCATTATTCTGTTCACTCCTGCTCTCATCATTTAAATGTATGCTAATCTATATTTATTTCTGCAGCATACGGACCCGTGTTCTACACTCATCGCAGTGGTGCGATGAGCGGTCAACATTTAGCAGATGGTACGGTTGACACTGGAAATGGTGGAAATCGTAGTCCAGTTGATACTAAATCACCTACGTCCATCGAAAAACAACACAGTTACGAACAAATAGATCATGCTCATTTTTTAGCCAATGACATCGGCACTCTCTATCTTAATGACAGGTAAATGCATTTTGTTATCATTCAGATACCTATTATTTCCGCCTCAAATGAATCGATTATAAAAAATTAAACTTGGATTATGTTTAAATACAACTTGCTAGTACATTTTTTAATATATTTGGCATTACCTATTGTGTAATTACTGAAAATATTATAATAATTTTATAATGTTCATAATTATCCATTTAAAATTTACAATTTTAAAAAAAGCACTTGTGTAATAAAAAATAATGAGATTGTTAATTTTAATGAAATCTTCATTTAATTTATAGCTGATGAGTAATAGGTAATGTCAGTTCCATTTTACAATTTAGTTAATAAAGTGTTTTCAATTACCTATGTTTGTTTGATTAAAATTAATGTTAATCATTTTATAAAATACATATTTATTAAGGAATAAAAATAATTTATGTTAAATTTTGTAGATTTTTAACTATAATTTTTTGATTTATAGGTTTTCTGATGTTGTGTTGGTAGTAAATGGTGAACGTTTCCATGCTCATAGAGTAGTGTTGGCTTCAAGAAGCGATTATTTTAGGTATATAAACTTAGTATTTTAAATATAATACTTATAATACATTTCACTATTAATTTCTGCATTGAAAGTAAATGGAATTAAAATATTTTTAAAAATTATCCATACTATTTTTAAATAGTTGTTTACCTTGTATTTATATTGTGGAAAACAACAATATTTATTCAATTTACATTTTTATACACAAATTATAACCAATAATACAAATATTTAATTTAAAAATAATGAGTTGAAGTCTGTATTGTATTTAAAGGCATTTTTTTAATGGATTTGTGTACTAAATTCTCAAACTATTGTCATTTGTATACTTAACATTATTACTTTTTTTTAGATTAAAGTATAATTTTATGATGATTGATTATTTTTTTAGTATTTAAACAATATTTTATAATATCACTAATTTATGCTATTAACATTTACTGTGATTCGTGAAGACTTTATATTATTTATTAATTATTTTAATCTATCAAATATTTTTGACTTTTTAGATACCTATGCAATTTTATAGACTTTGAACTCAATTATTATATTTGTATAATAATTAATTTAAACTAATAATGTTTAGTCTTTATAAAAGTTTTATTAATGCTTTGTTTAATTATTTTTCTATTTATAATCCTATTTGAGATATTATTTTATGAAGTGTTATTATTGAAGTAAGAGAATTACTTTCTAAAATTGTTGTTTTTAAAGTATTAATTAGCACTATCTATTGTTTTTCTGATTCCTAGTTAAAAATTCTTTTAAATTCAGTGCTGAGTAATGAATGTAATAAATTTACTGTGATGTGACTTCTTTTTTCATGTCTGTCAAAAGTAGGAAATTCCCATTTTATTGTTCAAAAATTAAAAGTTAGGTACAAATAAGTCAAATATTTATGCAATAACCATCGACTTAATAATTTTTGTTTGAAAATGAATAAATGTAAACAAATCCCGTTTTCATGATTTTTTTTCTCTCAATCACAATTTAGTATTATACTAGTACAAGTAATTTAATAGAAAATTTTAGTAGACATTCGTTTTTTAGTAAGCAGAATTTAATTAATAAATATTTTATTATTAGAATCATTATTTTTATATTTTCAACAATGAGTTTTCATTTATTAAAATTTGATAGTTACACTGGTAAATAGTTTAAAGTTGATAATCATATACTTTTAAGCATAATGAGTTTTCTTTGTTAAAATAATTATTCATAAAATTATGGTAAGAATTGCATACAGTTTTTTTAAACTTCATTAACTTTGTTTCTTGGATTTGCAATTACCCAAATTAACTTTAAATTTCAGACAAGCTCTAAGGAAACAAATAATAATGGTTATTAGATTTAAGACATCAAATGTACCTTGAAATTTTGACTTTTAGCCAAATATCTATTGGATCTTCTTCAAAATGTTAACTTTTAATCGTCAAATGTAACTAATTATAAGCTGTACACAATAAGATATCATTGAATATATATTTTTTTTAAATCTGTCAAAACAAATAATATAATAATACCATATTATATCTTATTTGTTATTGTTTTAAATCTTTTCATAATGTATCAAACATGAATGGAAATAATTAATACTTATTATCTGTGGGCATATATTTAAAGATTATCAACTTTTATTGGATAATTGTGTTTATTAAACATTTATATTGCCTACTAATTAAATTGAAAATAATAATAACAATAATTAAATAATTAATAATGTTCCACAGTTAACTATGATGTAGGTATTCAATAAAGATATTTTTAATTTATGTGGTGCTTATAAATGTATCATATTGCTTATTATATTATAATATTTCAAAGTAAATATATTTACTTAATATTGTATTTATTTAAAAACTGTTATAATAGTTAGAATACAATTAAATTATTACAATATTATTGTATTATATATTTTCTTTTTTGTATTATTAATAAAGTACCGATATGAATTTTATTGAAAAATATTTTAAGCCAAAATTATAAACCTTATATACTTTAATTGATTATTTGTTAAATTTATAGAGCATTGTTGTATGGTGGTTTAAAAGAATCTCATCAATCAGAAGTGGAAATCACTGAAGCTTCGATAAATTCATTTAAAAAACTTCTTGAATATATTTATTCGGGGCGTATGAACTTAAGTATATTAAAGGTGAATTTTTGGTATTCAAAATTGTGTACACAATTTATAAATAGTAATTCATTATTGTTATTTTTTAGGATGAAGTTATTTTAGAAATTTTTAGTCTTTCAAATTTATTTGGTTTTACAAATTTGGAACTTTCTTTGTGCAAATATTTACGCAGTAATATCAATGTTTATAACGTATGCTCCATGTTTGCTGCAGCACGTTTATATCAGCAAGAAGACTTAGTTATTGAAGCATTGAATTTTATAGACTTTCATGCATTGGAAGTACTTCAATCTGAATCTTTTTTATCTCTTTCACCCGTAAGTTATTAGATAATTTAGATTTTATTGTATGATAGGTATAATTGGTATACTAAATTTTCTTTAGGAAGCACTTCAAGAAGTACTTAATAGAGATTCATTGTATGCTTACGAATTGGATATATTTCGTGCGGTTTGTCGTTGGATTAAAGCAAATCAAGATGATGAAGATCCTGAAGCTAAAATTAAAGTTTTATCTACCGTCAGATATCCCTTGATGAGTTTGGATGAATTACTTTCAGTTGTGAGAGAATCACAACTTGTTAGTTCTGACAACATTTTGGATGCTATACAACTACGAAATACATTACCTTCGCACAAACTCAAATTTAGAGGACAGCTAAGTATGTACATGTTGTTTAATTTTTAAAATAATACTTTGTTTTATTAATTGATAATTTTAAATTATTTTATTTTATTTTAGAACCTAATCTAAATATCGCCCATCCTTCACAAGGCGCTCAGGTAATGCAGGGAGAAATGCGTTCAGCATTATTAGAATCTGATTCTAATGGGCATGATCATGAGCGAGGCTGTACTAGACATTTAATAAATGAAAGTGACAGTGGTATTATGATAAAGCTTGGCCATCCTTCAATTATAAATTATATAAAAATGCATCTATGGGATAAGGATCTTAGGTAAAGTAATAAATAATTTTTTCAAATTAAAAATACATTATATATTTACTTGTTTGTAATGAAGGTCCTATTCTTATTATATCGAAGTATCAATGGATCAGCATGATTGGGTGCGTGTCATTGATTATTCAAATTATTATTGTCGATCAACACAGCGTTTGTGGATACATCCTAGGGTAGTGCAATACATTCGTATTGTTGGTACCAATAATACCGTTAATAAATCTTTTCATACAGTTTCAATGGAAATAATGTATAATTCTGAAGAAATGGATTTAGTAGACATTGAAAAAGGATTAGTAGGTTAGTGTATTTTAATGAATAGAATAAATATATTTTGCACCATATAATTGTTAATTATCATAAGATTTTTACAGAATATTACTAAGTATATACAATTTACCTATATTAATTTAATTGATAAAGTGATAAAAATAATTTAAAGTAATATGGTATACAATAAATAATAAAATAAAAAACTAGCCACACTAGGTATTACAAATTAATAATCTCATCATATAGTAGGCAAACACTAGTGAATAACTTGAACTTTAACATAACCCAGTCTTTTATTTATAATTATAAACAATAAACATATGAATTACATTATCGTTTTTACTATTTTTCTCATATCTATTATTGATTTACTTATTAAGCCCTTTCAAAACAATAATTCTCAATTAAATATTAATTAAACATTTATTTCAAATATATACTAATAATTCTTAAAATATAAACTTTTAAAAATCCTAAAAATATGATAAATATATTATACCTTGTAAAGTAGTTTGGAATAGTATACATATTCTAAATAGGTTTATTGAATTTTAGTACCAAAATTTAATGTTGCTACAATGGATAAGAATGCTATTGTGATTGATGGAGTTAGTCGTTGTCGAAATTCACTATTGGATGGCAATTGTAAAGATTATGACTGGGATTGCGGTTACACATGCCATCAGTTGGGTTCTGGATGTATACTCGTTCAACTTGGTCAACCCTATATGCTTAGTTCAATGAGGTAGTTATTATTTATTTTACAGTTAAATGCTACAACTATTCTTTGAGTTAAGCTTAAAGTGATTGCTAACTTACTTATAGTTAAGAGCTAAATTAAATCCATTAGGCGTATCAGCAACATACACTAAAAGTTTTGGTTGTTGATGTTTCCAAAGGAACATTATTAAGCTTTTAAAATATTTATATAATTAATTATTTAATGACTTTTACAGAATGCTACTTTGGGATTGTGACGATCGTTATTATAGTTATTATGTTGAAGTGTCAGTTAACATGTGGGATTGGGAATTGATTATTGATAAATCAAAAGAGCTTGTTCGATCTTGGCAACTTTTGCAGTTCAACCCTCGACCTATTGTATTTATTCGTATTACTGGTACATTTAATTCAGCTAATGAGGTGAGACTTGATATAGAATTTACTTAAAATAATACTCTTATTTCATTATATTTTAATGGTCAATTTTTTCCTCAAAGGTTTTTCACTGTGTTCATCTAGAGGCACCAGCTCAAGTTCCTATAGACTCTAATACAGTTGAAGTTGAACAGGAAATTTCTAACTTAGAAGTAGAAAATAGATTAGTAAGTAAAAGTACTGCTAATATTATTGTTTTAAATGCAATATTATATATTTATTATAATAAAAACTTAGTTTGGTACTATTATTCTTGGGAAAAACTGGTTATTTATGAGTATAGCATAGCTGCTCATGGATCTTTATAAAATATAACAGTTTTAAAATAATGATAAACATTAAAAATACAAAAATATATATTGATAATGAAAAGTGTACAGAAAACAAGCAGGTATGCATAATATATACATTTTATTATATTATATACCAGGGGTCGTCAAACCTTTTCAAACAAGTGAGCTACATTAAAATGTTTAAGTCTGTGCTGATTGACATCTAGAAGAATTTATTTATTTAGGAAAAGATTTGTCCGATGAGCAAAAAAAAAAAAAAAAGTCTTCAAAGAATAATTATTTATTGTTCCTTCGTAGTAATAATTTAATATTTCAATAATACGCAAGAAAAAGTTAAAAAAAAATATATATATATTTTTTAATATAATATTTGGCTTAACTTTGGTTTTCTGTAAGTTTTGAAAATTCTGGTATAAGTTGCTCGTAAACTTGAATCCAAATTACTGTTTGTAATTCTTGACTAATATTTGTTCTTAGGTATTTTAGTATTTCATACTAAAAAATGTTGATTCACATGACCAAGTTGAAAAAAAAAATGAAGTTATACGAAAGGCAATCGTAGGTTTGGTTATTTTTGAGTACTTGCATGTTTCAAAAACTCTAAGGTAATCTTAAGTGTTGAACTATTCTGTAACCTTAATTTCCATTTTAAAAATTGTTTTATCAAGATTAAAAAAACTCCCAATTTCATTTGCTCTGGTCTCAATATCCCCAGATAATGGATTTGATATAAATTGTGGACCTTGCTCAAGTATTTAAAGTCGTAGAATTTTCTTTTAAATTATTCGGATCCTAAAATATGTTGAATTGTATTTATGTATTGATTTATGTATAATATTATATATTGAAATAAATCCAACTGTCAACAAATTTTAACCTTTTACTGATAATAATGTACTATAGATACATTATTTAGGTCAGCGTTTCCCAACTTCTTTTACTCACGGAACCTTTGTAGCAGTTTGAACCTTTTGTG
>VUJU01003967.1:0-21936 GCA_009835225.1 Aphis craccivora | reverse complement strand
TGTGATCTTCTTATCTTCTTGACCATAAGTCCATAACTGGCAGTTAAATGTTTTTGTTACGTCCGTCAAAAATAATATCAGAGCTATTATTAAATACTTTTTTATTTTATCAGATGAAAAGAAAAAATGTCGACGTATTATGTTATAGTATACACTTTTCGTGAAACTGTTGATCGAAACAATGTAAATACTGTCGTGAATTACAAACGCCAATGCACTTTATATAATTTCGTACTACTCACAACCAATTTCATATCGCACACATTGTAATGTGTAATACACAAAAATATGCTCTGGTATAGCTGTGTATAATAATAACATATTATATATTATCAATATAGTTAATAGATGACACACTTGAACAGAGTCAATCAATTAAGACATACATTGTCGGATAGTTAAAACATGTTTTTTTTTTTAATCGTAACTTTTATAATTATCCACTGAAAGCTATATATTTTATACCGTTACGAAACACTTGTAAACAGAAACTCTCGACTAATTGTTGTTTTCGTATAGTAAATATAAACATTATAAACGATACGACAGTGAGGCGACGAGGAAATTAGATTTAATCACTTTATCGCGTATTTTATGGGGAATTATCGGAAAAAAAACTTTTCACATATTATATTAATAATTCAATTTAATGTATTAAAGTACTTTAAAATAACATTACGAGAGCTTTCAATGCAACGACTGACAGGCTTGTCAAGCTAGAAATCCGAAATTTCTATAGTATAGGTACTACCTATATATTATGCTAAGAGCTAACATACTTCTAAAGTGTTTTTTTTTTTTTTTTATAGTTTGTTAATGAATATTTTTATTTAAAAAAGTATTTTCGTAATAACAGCTTTGGATCCCAAGTGATGTGACGAACAAATTGATTGTCGACAATGATTTATATATTTTTTTTTCATTTATGTTTGTCCATCTATTATTCATAGATGTATGCGTACCAGCTGTTCAAGTGGCAACCGACCCTATAATTGTTATTGTATTATTTTTTATTCAGTAAGAACCACTACTCAAAAAGTGACTATAGAATATTATAACGCATCTGGTATTTTAAAATTTGAATTTATTTATTTGAATGATATTATTCAAAATTCACATAATAGTTATTGTAACTTGGTTCGGGATTAATCAAAAATCCCCCCAAAAAATTATAATATAATGCTTAAAAATTCAATATAATATTCTGTTATTTGAAACGATTAACTGTCACTATATGTGTATAAAGTTTCTATTATTGGATACACTATTATTATACACTTTTGATCAGGATCTCCTCCTATAAAGTTGTATACACACATGTAAGCACATCGCACATGTATTGCTAATTGATAATCTTGACCTAATTTCGAGTTGTATTATTTATTTCTATTGAAATGTTCACTTCTCACTTATAATAAATAAAATACATTTTGTATATTGACTGTTGGATTTCGATCGATCTACCCATTTATAAAATTCGAAATGTAGCTGTTAGTGCTGAATTGCTTCAAAATATTATTTTGTATACCTACCAGCCAAATAGGTTGAACTTGAAAATTATTGACCACGTGTAACATAACTCATCAACTAATGTGAAGTCATTTAGCAATGTGTGGTCAAAATATAATTTATATCTCGCAATTAAAACACCTCTGTATGCATATGAATTATTTGTTCAAATATCGACATAACGATAAAAAAAATTGGAATTTATGTAATTAACGTTTCGTTTTTAGGCGTGCACTTTTCAATCCTATAAAATCGTCGTAAATGATTTTCGGGAAAAAAATAGTAGCAAGTAATAGCCGGTAAATCCCGGTTCGTTTATATTGTAAATTGCAGCTCTTTCTTGACGGACGGATTACTTCGCCAAATTGCGTTGAGTAAAATTAAATGGTTTCGAAAATATGATTTATATACAAATACGTAAATGAAAGTTTTGTTTTTATAACGAATAAAATTGTACAGATTTATTATTCATATGATTTTAATAATAACGCTTATTTTAGAAGACTTTGAGTTTAGTGATGAGTTACCATAGGACAGATAATATGTATCTAGCGAATCAACGCCTACGAGTAAAATATGATTATAAAACACATACTATAAAGCATAATATTATTATATATTTAATATTTTTTTCTTGATGTAAAAATAATTTTGTTACCTTAGTAATATTATAATATTCATTTTTCGAAGAATACAATGACATTCTTAAACATTTATAGCGTGTAAATAAAAATGCGCATAACTTAAATCAAAAGCTTTTATAATAACAAGCCTCGTGTTACCTAGAAAGTTTTTATTACGTTATCAAACCGTTAGAAATTTGTCACAAATTACGTGTTTGTTTTCCACGCAATATAATTAATATCGTTTGAAATAATTTCTTAGTCCAAAACTAATATCTAGAATAAAATATTATCTCGAAAAACAACTTTTTTTTCTATTTTTTAATCTTATGTTGTATTTTTGATTATGTTTCATATTATTCTTAGTACTTACAAGTTAATACCACAATAACTTGTATATATATATATATATATATATAATATTTTCAACTAGCATAACATTTTTCCAGTATTTTTAAATCAATGTTTATTATATCAATAAAATTCAGAAAATATAAATAAATAATGCTAACACATTATTTATAACATGTTCTATGTTCTAAAGTTTTTCTTTGAGAAATTGAAAACTTGGATATTTACATTTTTTTTTTTTTTAATTTAACATTTTTTATAGTGCACAGTTTTGGTATTATTAATATTATTAAATATTTGAATTTTATTGAAAAAGTTTGTGTGTTAACAAAAATATTAATTTAACATGGTTTTTTAAAGTATCTTCTTTTTTTTTAACTTAAACAGATTATAAATTAATGGTAATAACTAATAATATAATTTCTTAAAAGTACTTTAATATACTATTATATTGTCTATTGTACCATGTAATATAAACTTTAAATCTTAATAGAATTATCCGATGTATCTGTTTCTTGCATATTATTTAAAATGAATAGTAGTTAATAGTTATTACTAACATCTAATTATAACACTGTTTATTTTATAAAATATTAATTAGTTTCATTTATTAAATTACATTGATAAAATTAAAACACTTATTTGTTTTCATTATTAAATATAACATAAAATACTAATTTTCATGAAAATAATATTGTAAACTTAAGCCTATTCAGTTTGTGAATAATATATATCAAACTATTAACTTTCATTAATAGTATTGTTTAAAATGTTATACTTTTATATAATTCAATAATTATATATTTTATAATATCGAAACAATAAACGGAAACTTTTTTTTTTGTTATAAGTGCCATATAATACATCTTTGAATAAATTAAAATTGATTGATCCATAAACTTAATCCATGATTTTCGTGTACATTCAGTTATTGGATTTTCTTACTCATTATAATATATTTAAAAATTGTTGTAAATTGATAAAATGATAAAAACACACCTTTAAACGATATTTACTATTATATTATGTAGATAGTAGATACTCATGATTAAGTAAGTTTTATCATGCTATAATCCACTCAAATAGTACAATACTATTTTCGATTTAATATAGCGTTAAAATTGTTTGTTGTTACTATTGAGTAAATACAAAATAATTGAATAAAAAATTAATAGTCCATTTTTTTACATTTTTTTTTTTTTTATGTGTACATATTATATTTTATTTTATATGATACAATAGTGCACTTACTGAAATATAATTGCTAATAATATTTAAAATTTAATATAACTATTAACTGTTCGTTTAAAATAAACAAATTAATGCATCCCAGCTGAGTGGGCGAGCCTTAAAGAGCAAAATAAAATATTAAATTTGTTTTAACGTATATTATCTCGAGCTTTGAGATTTAAAATGTACAACCTACGATTTATTTCTGTGCTACGTGTTCACTTTATTACGTCTTAAGTCTTGATGGCTTAGTTTCACTATAGGATATATTGTTATAATTTAAAATAAATTGTAATTTGTACCAAGTCTAAATTGTATAGTACTATTCTACAATTCTAACAAGAAAAGTTGTAAAATTTAAGAATACAGAATTTTTCTAGTACATTCATTATTTATTGTCATAGCATACCATTATTGTTAAATGATACTAGTTGTTCTTTCTTCCTTTTTGAGTGTTATAAAGATTCGGTCTAAAAATCTTGTAGAAAACTTCAATTTATATTAATGTTCAATTATATAAACAATAAATAAACCATTAAATAATGGTATACAAATTAACGATTTAAAAAATGAACGTGTTATTTGTTATTGTTCTTGTCTGATTATTAAGTTTAGAAAAACCAAAACCAAAAGTGGCTTCGTTTATTTTTAATTACAGTATACAATTATATAATAATAGAGTATAAAAAAATTCATTTAGTTTTATAATTTAAAATTGTTTAGTAGAAATATTTAACGTATACCTGTTAATGTTAGTATTCCTACCAGTTTATTATTAGCTTAATTTACCACGCTTTGTTTTAAACTTTCACTTTTTTTGGATATTTGTTATTATTCTCCCCCCCCCCCCAAATAATTTATGTGATAAATTAATATAATTATTTGTTTTTGAATTTTAAATGGATTTCATAACGGATAGCATTTTCTCAATTTTCTTATTGAAATTTAATATTTCTTTTTTTCTGATATAAATTTTTTATATACATATATTTATGTATTGTTTTATTTTTTTCGACAGTAAAGCATTTCAACAGCGTACGAATTCTGAGCACAACGGTAGTAAATCGTTTTTGTTTTCGTACTGTTATTTTTTAACCGCGCACTTTGCTCTTAACGTTAATTGTGCAATGACAAGTGTGTGGCTTTTAGAAACCAGCAAATGCCATGCCCAAAACAGAGGAAATTATAAACGGCTATGCGTGTTGTAATGGATCCGTGTGGTTTAGAAAAGTGAGCATTTTCGTTCCGACTGTTTGTGCGTTTGTTTTTCGCGGAAACAGTCGGTTATATGGCTGGGGTTAGTTGACGCGCGTATAGCGCGAACTCGAATTAATGGTCAACTGAGGTTTATTTATCGTGACCCTGAACACCTCATATACTCACCCCCAGTGCAGAACATTTTATACCATAGATGATCCCCTTGATTTTAGTGCCCTCGTGTTCGAAACAATTATCCTCGGACCACAAACAAAAAAAAAAGGAAATCTCTTAGATTTTGGTTACATTATAAAAGGTTGTCGCGCGAACACGCAAAGATGAACTCCCAATTATTATTTTAGAAATCAATTACTATATACTATATAAACAATTTAAAAAATACTTTAGTGGAAAATTTTAAAGCAATAATTTTAAATCTCAATTTTCAAGATATTATTCAAAACTATTTTCATCATAATATTTTTATTAACAAACTATAAGTGATATATAATAATAAAATTATTCATTGCAGTATTAAAGATTAGTGATTACTATTAGTTAATGCATAAAAATAACTTTTACGCACACTTTGTAATTTATATGAAACTTTATGTATCAAAAATAACAATCTTGTCAGTTTTTATTAATTGTAATTATCACAATATTAAATTCGAAAAACAAAAATGCATTAAATTGTTGCATCAAGTGATATACAATTTTAACTTAAATTAAATGTTTCTAATTTTATTTTTATCAATTTATGAAATAACTGATAAAACAAATTTAAGATAATTCCAAAACATATATTATTCTCGTATAATACGTTTCCAAATGTGTTCAGATAATGTTTAAATAAAACATTCTGATATTTTGAGTGGAAGTTGAATGGTGTATAGAAGTGTTAATCAAACACATTTCGTTGCATACGAATAAGTCGAATAATATAAATCCAGCTTATAAAAAACTAATAGAATTAAATCAAACTATCGCAGTCAATACTCGCTGATATATTTTCTTCGCTATTTAAAATTTTATTCTCCCAGAAAACAATATGCTTTTGAATAGTTTATAAAAGACTGAGTTTTAAAATTTAATTCGAAGACCGGTTTACAAAGCGATGCTTAAATGATTCAAATAACGTAAAATAGTAGGTGTACTATGTATATATTACATATTATACTAAAATAAAGACATTTCTGACAGTCTAACGTTCCATTTAATCAAATTTTTCATTTGAACTTTTTGTAAATCTTTGCGGAGTATACGACGTTCTCCGATCAAATATTTCTTGTTAACATTATAAGACTTAAATATATCCTACGCAATCCTCAAATTGAAAAATGTTTGGTCTTTACACGATTTTATAATGATTTTTATGTTTATATTTATATGTTTGATTAAATTTTATTATCTCTATTCAAATAAATATTTAATTTATCTAAAAAATAAAACAATTAATCTGATTAAAATATTATGACTTATCTTCATGCAGAAACAAGTTTATATATTTTCTTGGTACAAATTAATAATATGTTCAATATATTATTATAACATCAGTTAAATACTCTTTAGGTTTAAAGTAAAAATGGTAATTATAGACATCAAATCACGCATAAAAACAATAAATTACTTTAATAGCTGTAGGTTATCACAAATTGACATAAGATTTACATTTATTGTTTTACAAAATATCACACTGAAA
This sequence comes from Aphis craccivora, assembly GCA_009835225.1. Classification (NCBI taxonomy): domain Eukaryota; kingdom Metazoa; phylum Arthropoda; class Insecta; order Hemiptera; family Aphididae; genus Aphis; species Aphis craccivora. Next base: position 15,324 of record VUJU01003967.1, on the reverse strand, counting down.
TATACAGTACCTACATTATTTATGAATTGTGTTTAAATAATGCAATTCATATTTAAAATTCCATAAATGTTTGATTTCAAAAGATAAAAAAAATGTAACATTTTTGTATTGTTCACTATAACACAACCAACCCCGTTAAACAGTCTTAAAATAATTTTGAACGGTAATATATTATTTTTCTTTAATTATCTGTACTCTATACAATACAAATTTCAAGTAAATAAAACAAATAAAAAGTTAACTTATCATTTTTTTTTCATTGCGTATATCAATTGATATTAATAAACTTTATATATCTAATAAATAAATATATTGAAAATAATAATGAAAATAAGTACCCACATAATTTACATTGAAATAAATATGAACGAAACAATTTGAATGCATATTTTTGGTAGGTAATTGATTTTATTAAATATCCATAGTTAAATAGTAACAAACATTCATTTAATATATTAAAAAATGTTATTATAATTGTATTAACTAATATTATAGCGAAATATTTCAAAAAATAATAAATAAAATGTGTATATAAAATAATATTATGTTAAACATACATTTGAACTTTGAAGTATTACGAATAGAATAAAAATGATAACAGTACAGAATAAAAGTTATGTAAGTCCTAAAGCATTCTTGAAATGAAAAACAATAATAAAATTCTTGAATAGGTATTGTTTAATTAGTAAAATGAATCCGTTGTGTAAATTACTAGGTATGTAGAGGTAGTTAATAACTTTAAAACACGAACACTAATAATTATCATGTAAATTACACATTGTTGAATTCGCGTTGTATATGAAATGTTCAAGTTCAAACATTTCGAGGTACATCTAGAAATATGATTATCAATACGGATTAATTGTAATTACAATTAATTTACAGAGATTTTATAATGATATAGTGCTGGTTTTTTTTCAAATTTGGGCATATAACAAGCTTTAACCCTCTGATCTCGTCAAATCGTTACCAACTTAATTACAAACTTACGCACACTATGTACCTACCTATTAAACTTCTTGACATTTACGTTGGTTATACAGACTATTATTTCAAGAGGGTAATGAACAACAATTAGTTTATAGACATAGGTAGTGTATGTATTCAAAATATAATTAATAATTATAGGTACATTCTGTAAAACATAATATAGGCTAAGCTATATGTACGTCAAAATAATGAAGTGTGTTGATAATTATTATTACAATAAGCATACATCGAAGTAACAATAATTTATTTTCTAAATTATTTTAAACCAATCAATTCGTGTTGTTAACTTTTGTCTTATATTCATAATTATTGTCGAAATATATATAGTATATCACAAAATACTGCCATACTATAATATATATTATTATATGTAAACTGTTGGTATTAATTAATTATAATATCCATAAACCATAATATGAAAATAATTATGAGAATTATTATAGAGTGATAATTATCAATACTATTAAATAAAATAAAGGATTAATAAATATCAATTTTTGTATTTTAAAAGTTTTTCATGATCAGTTAACGTCTAGATATTATTCTTATTGAAAATATTTTTAAAATTAGGTATATAAGTTTATCTCAAAATTAGTTGATTATAACTTTAAAAAAAAATTTCCAAACTTAAAATGCAAGTATGTAACACATCACTATTCTTGGTAAAACAAATTTTAATGTGAAGAAAAATGTATTATACTAACAAACAACCTCAGGATCCAAACAAAAAAATACATTGATAATAATACGAGAATTACTATCTGTATTTTGTTCGTGAATATCTCCATTAATGCAGTATGCACGTGAACATAAATAAATAAAATGTAAATTAATTAATATAATCAAAGGTTATACACAAAAATCAAACCACAGCACATAATATGTTAATACTACAGTTACTATTTAAATGTTCCACAACGAATTTATAAAATTTACCAATAAAAAGCTGATGTTTAAGCGAAATTATCTTTAGTCTCGATAGCCTCAAACTATTGGTTTTAAACGTATAAATAGTTGCAATATAATATTATAATATTTTATTTTTTACACAAATTATTTTTTGTAATACTTGATAGCAAAAATGTTTGTAGGTATCTATTATTTATTAATAATTTAACACAATATGTTAGTAAATAATTATAAAATTTATAATTCCGTACTAATACTGCTATAATTCCAGCGCACCTGGGTTCGAGCGTTTAGTATTTATTTTATTTGTTATTTTTTTATTTTTTGACGTTAGAGTAACGTGTCTAGGTCAACGAGGTCAGGTAGTACCTATGGCCATCTATTACATAAAACGTACTTATAAATCATAGTTGGTTACGATTGGATGCGGACACTATTGGTTAAATGTCAGTAAAATTGTAATCCACTAACGATTAGTTGGATACAGCCACATATGCTAGTATATGTCGTTATTAAAATAAAATAAAATAACATGACTCTGTCAAAATACTACGAAAAATTGAAAAACGGCCAATGATGTACTTAGATTGCAATTCAAGTCGTTGTTTTACCAAAATGTCAGTATTATTTCAGAGAAAAATAAAAAACGAGTCATCTACTAAAACCGGTATGGATATACTTGAATAAACTAATTAATTGAAATAGCGGTACAAAACCTTCATTTAAAAAAATCGAAAAATATGCCAACGCCGTGTTGCTTTTGCGTTGAAAGAGGAACGTTTCATGTTATTCGTAACTTACTAAGTTCCTTTTGGTCTGACGTTTTCATCGTAATAATATTACAATCATAATTGTTTGACAGCCAACTCCTTATTCACGTTTAATAATATAAATATAATACATTCAAAATACTAGTTTAAAATTTTTCCTTGGTAGTTTTTTGGCAGTTTTTCTTAAATATAAAATGAGGCGTAATAGCAAAAAACCTTTATTTTATTACTATTTGAAATATTTTTAAAATTATTATTTAAAAATTTGTTATTGACATCAAATCTGACAACACCGCAAAATTAAAGTCAGGTAAAAACGTTCGCAATCGTGTTACCGGAAAAGGTCCTTTCGCAATCGTATATTACCCATTCACGTTCACTGTATCGTCTCGCATCAGTATGAACCGACACCGCATACTTGACATGGTTCGAAAGAATCTTTTTTTAGAAAAATAACGTAATTTTATAAAAATTATTTTTCAATTTCAACTCTGTGAAATGTTTTTATCTATCTTCTCCCCAAGTGGCGATTTGTATAATACCGCCGTTGTCGGCCATTAATCAGAACCGTTAGGAATATATTTGTTCAGGGCCGACAGAGGCTAACGTGATTAAAATCCACGACTAATTTGTACGGTAAAAAAATAAATAAATAAAAAAAACCGTTCCTATGAAATTTACTTCCGTCCAAAGCGCCATATCGTACCCACGGCGGTGTAATACGCCTCCCTCTTCCCGCCGTTAAATCATCCGTCTCATCCACGTGTACAATGCATTTCTCTATTTCGCTCGTTCAGCCCTTTTTAAACGGTTCAGTAGGGAATAGTATCACGTACAGTTGTACAGGAAGGCTTGTGTAGTGTTATAGTAGTGCTGATAAAACTCCTCGTACACATCTCATCGTTAAACTGACAAGGGTTGTAAAAAAAAAAAACGCACACAAATTTAATTTAATTTGCCATATATACATTATACGAGCATAATTTTTTCTTTTGTTTTATCCTTTTTCGGGAAAAAAAAATTACACATACTTCATGTTCGTTTAACGTGGCTACTACCAATATCCATATTATATACCTATCTTTGTGTGTTATTAAGAAAGTTCTTTTAAACAATATCATAATGTACACATAATAAAATAGATTATCTATACATTCTAGATTATAAATAATATCCTTTAACGTATCGGAAAAATGTGAGTATTCAACTGGTCAATCAGGACAGGTGTATATTGGACATTTTGTATTTTAATCGATAGCTATTAAGTTCAACGGCAATCAAAATGTTTTAAAAAATATCAACAAGAAAAATTCAACCTGTGATTTAACCTACGTGGCTTAAGATTATAAGTACTTTATTAATTATTATTGAAAACGCTGGTTACAATTTTTAAAGAAACTCTCGGAGCGGGGTCGTTCTGTCTTGAGTTCGTGGAGACGTGGACTATTGTTAAACTAATACAACTGAAACTTGACAGGGGTGTGCTTGCGGTGTACATATGAAGCATAATAAACCAATAAGGATTACTGCAGTGCACATATTAATTGATGTAGTTCACAGATCACGGGTGAAATAATTTACAATATATAGAAATCGTGATAACGTAAAACAAACAAATATTCGTAGAAAATATTTTAAATTCGACAAGAACGAAACGAAGAAAATGCCGGGTAAATGTAATAATCATAATAACATATTTTCATTGAATGAAATATATCATAAACAAACGTAGTGATAGTAATAAAAACTTAAAATGTGTTCAAAACACAAAATTCGCAATTTTTTCAATAGTTCCACTATTCATAATTATGGACTAGAATGTAGAATGTAACATCGACAGACGACAATATTTTCTACGCGTATATGTAAATCGACTAAAGTTTCGTTTTAAGCGATTATTGTAGTGGTATTACGCATATTATAAAAATGGATAACACTAACATTATTAAAGGTTTTGCTTTTTTTTTATAAAATATTATTTTAACAGAGAGCCACAATAGTCATAAAAAGGAAGAAAATATATCTTTATAATATATCTTATAAATTTAGAAATATACATAGCGTAACAAATCACTGAAATGAGATTCTTTATAAAAAGTTTTTATCTTTCATCTTCACGAATAGTGTTTAAACTATAAAAACAAACCAGAAGCAATAATTGTAGAGCTAACATGTCTTAATTGTTTTTCACAATGATTTCATTATCATAAGTAACAACAACTAACAATTTATTGTATGATAGCATAAAGTGTTTTAGCTTATTACTCGTTTCTAATCAAGGTTCAAACGAATACATAATTTTTCTAAAATATCATTGAAATCTCTAAAATAAACACATAAAATATGTTAGTAAGGAGAAATTTGCTTGAGTTGTATACAAAAACCTAAATACTTAAATTCTACCTAAATTTCCGATCGCCGAGTGCAGTGATAATATGCATATTATTGATTTCGTCATGTTTCTGTTGTGTCCGCATATAGGCGTGCAGCAGAGCCCGATAAATGCCACACAAAATCAACGTGGGCCTCGTGGCGCTGGCCGCACTGGCGGCGGCCGTATTGGCCGATCCTTCGGTCGATCGGCGCGCCAGCATGGGGTTCATGGGCATGCGGGGCAAAAAAGACCGGGACCAGGGCGGTGGAGGCGGTGGCGGCGGCACGTCCGACGAGACTTCCGCCGCGGTCGACCTGGACAAACGGGCCATGGTGTTCCGGCGTCCGATGTTCGACGGCAGGGCCACAGTGTACGGCGGCGGTCCAGCGGAGGGCTTCAAGAGGGCCAGCATGGGATTCATGGGCATGCGGGGCAAGAAGGACTACTACGGCAACAACAAGGGTTCCGCGGTCGGGTTCTTCGGTATGCGAGGCAAGAAGGCTCCGTCCGTGGACGCGTTCTACGGCGTCCGCGGCAAGAAGTGGCTGGACCACGAGGACGCCGTCGACGAGGACGGCCAATTGTCACCGGCATATGTCCTGTACAGGATCATCGACGAACTGAAGTCGGAACTCTCGGACAGAGGTGAGTGTTTTTTTTTTCCTGCAGTGGTGGATAGATAGTTATAACCTCAATAAACACACAACTGTAAGCTATTTCCGTTTTACTAGTAATTTACTGATGCACTAATACATCAATTACAATGTCAAATGCGTCAGTGTATTAAGTACGCAGATCGCAAAGGTTATAGAATGATGCGATGAGAAAAAGATTGAGAAAAAACTGTTCGGGCAAAGAAATGTCACACATAAATAATACCTTTCAATTATATTTAACACTGACAAATTCGATGAGTGTCGTATGTTTATTGAGTTCTATCAATATCATATCATACATGTGATCTTTATAAATTTAAATCGTAGAGACCATCGACATTTTTTGCTCAAAAATAAATACAATGCTCATAACAAAACGTGCGTTTTGCGTTTTCTAATAAGACGTTTACAATTAATTCTATTAATACACGCACTTGACGCGCACATTTTCTGAAATAATATTTGGTTGTCTTTTAGTTACTTGAATGTACATACTTATAGGTATGTGTTCACATTGTCCAATAAGTATAGTAATAAAAAATAATTGATGGTCGATCGGTTCTCAACGTACGAAAATATAATTAACGACGATATGCGTTTTGTTTCAGAGCGAAATTTGGTGGAAGCTAAATTCGACGAAGAAAGAGAAATGCGTTGAATTCGATTTTATTTTTTTTTAATAATAATACCGTAGCATGACATTAATATCTACTATATTATAATATGAGTTTTGCTATTTAAATTTGTTTAAGATGACTAATTTAGTAGTTAATATCTATAACGTTAATAAATAAAAAACATTCTATTAATTGTATAAAGGAACTACATAATAACTAATTTGTTTATCTACATTATATTATTATATTAGATAATTATATTATATTATATTATATTATATTGTTTACAACTATTAGTTCCGCGTTTTATTTTGTCCATTTAATTTTTTATCTAAAGAAAAAAAAACACAAATATTTTGGATTATTGTGCGGAAAATAAATTCATTGATGTTAGTTACACCCACTTTTGGTGAATCATTAATCTTTCTTAACATTCTTTTATTCTCGGCGTTTTATTTACATATATATAATATTCAAATAAAAATATGACCATTAGTCACCACTAGTAACGAATGAAGTCGGTAAAAATGTTAATGGAAACAATTTTTGCCTGAAAATAATTGCCAACGATTGGGTGCTATAACAGTGCCTGTAATGTATACCTATAATAGTATTATACGTACCTATATGATTATTTGTACAGGTTTATGTAAAAGAAAAAAAAATTATCTCGTAATTTATTGTTTTTCGCTCAATTTTAGAAAAAATATGAGTTGGTTCATATTTATATAATTTAATAAACACCCGAATATTTTAGTTTTTGATATTTACTAGAATTTTCTTTATAACAAGGATATACCATATATTATTCATTTTTAAATTTACAACAGGTACACGCAAACTGGCTGAAGATTTAAATCAGATTTTTTATAAACGTCGAGACATTGACCGACTAGATATTCAATTAAACATTGTTTAGCTCCACCATTTCCTCGCTGGAATATTTATTTATATGATTAAAACGAAACAAATAATGATAGTTAATCTCTTGGTTAACACAAACAAATAAAACCAAATAATATGTAACGCAAAAACAGTTTCACATCAGAAAATAAATACGATTAAACTTGCATTATAATTTTATTATTTAAAAATAAAAACACGTTAATCCGTTTTTTTGTTTTAACTAGACTTATACAATATGCATATGATGAAATATAATTTCGATTTCGATAACTCTTTGAATTAAAAATAAAACCGTTGTCATCGTATCGTACAACAGGTACAATAGTCAACAGGACTACTTAATGTACATAAAATATAAGGTACACCAAAATGATAACGTTTTTTTTTATATAATGTAATGGTGGTGTTTAAGTTTTAAATAGATACATACACACTGCCACCCCTCCTCAATAACACCGCATACAGATAAGACTACGATCAGTACTAGTTCAGTTTTGATATCGCATAACATAATATGACACACATGGATAATGTACTAGGGCCAAGTGCCTAAACCTCAAGGGGAACCAATATTCACTTCCCATATTTTGTTTTTCCCACTAATACACTAACTTTATATTAACAAATTAAAATTAAAATAAAATGTCTATAACATTTTCTTTTTCATATTTGTCCATAACAAGACTTAATATATTGTTTTTTTATTATCTTGACTTGTGGTATATATAATAAAATAATTTAGTCAAAAGGTACGTAATTTATTTTTATTAATCTACTATAATATTTATTTATTTATGTCTTATTGTAGGATAAAATATTTATCAAAATCAACTGCAGAGATAACGATAATATTGCATTATCGTAGTCATTTTCCCTCCAATAACTAGTGAAAAAAAATATTGTCTACCCTAGTAAAAAGAGTTTGGTGCGGATGTGTTGGTAATATTTTTGGTTAAAAATAATAACGACATATATTTTAATATATAATAAGTGTATATTTTTATCATCGATAGACAATATTTTGAAAAAATACACAGAATACAGAAATATAAAGTTTTTAACATATTTTATTTTGAATCAAAATCCAAACAATCTTACGTATTTACTGAAATAATGAAATATTAAATTAATTATAAAACATTCTCTAGACCGATCTTCCACGTGGGTGTACTATTTATAGCCATGATCTGTGGGTTGGTTGTGGCAAAAACTAAAAACTACATCACAAGTACGATGAATAATGTGCGTAACAAATCGACAAGAACGTACCGAGTGGTCAGTTTGACGTGAGTAGGTGTACATTAACATCATTATATGAATTGTAAAGGAGTTCAACATCAACGGTGTCGGATCTCAGTAGTGCAGATGAAACATGACGTAACAATGGTAAAGGTATTGTTGTAGAGAAAAATATCAACAACAATAATACAATTCATAAGGAACATTTGTACAACACAAAATAAATATTTTTATGCATTTTGTCTATCATATTTTAAATAGCTTATTCGTGTATAATAAAAAAGAAGCAAGGCTTATGCTTTAAGTCTTAACGTATAACAGTTATATATATATTTGTTTGAAACATTGAAAAGTATAAATTATTAACAATGCTATTCTTTTTTCTAAAATTCTTTACACCAAATAAAGAAATCTATAGGTCCTTTTAATTCTTTTTATAGAGAGTATTATACTTTATAATATATTATTATGATTTATATTTTATAGATACGTAGATCATATTTCATTATTAAAATATTGAAATATATTTTGCATAATAGATGTATGACGGCGACTTGTATAGGCAATTTTGATACTTACTACAGCATACAAAATAATTGGCGGATTAGATAAAACATATTGTAAAAAATATAACAAACTATGCTCCTGGATAAAGCTAATACTTTAATCACACTCTATGAGACAAAAAAAGTGAGTTAAAACTAAAAAATGTATGTATTACCTTTGTAAGTAAACAATGAACAGTTATTAATATGAATAATTGCAGAATAAGTTAATTTTAATTATAAATATTATTCATACAAAGTTAAAAAAAAATATATATATATATAAAAATAATAGTATTCTTATAGTTATAATTAAATGTTTCAATCTTCCGACAAAAATATTAATACCATTAGATATCTAATTTTATTTAATCAGAACACACATTTATTACGACAAAATACATACAATTGGTACATTAAAAAAAAAAAAAAAACATCAGAAACCAAAACAAATCTTGATTTTTTCAATCTTTATTACATACAAAGATTGAAATAAATAAGCACGAATAAAATTCGTTCAATTTAGATCTAAATCTACTTTACATGTGTAATAATAAATGTGTAATTTGCTGAAATCATAGTTTTTGCTTATGTTAAAATACCATAATGAAATTTCTGAAAACAAATTTTGATAATTGCATTCAACGGGTAAACCATCAACACTTAGAGCATAGTGATATAAGTTACCCACATGTCAACGGCTGCACGTTGAAGACAAATCGTCTAAATCGTGTATAATGTATATGTGTAAACGTGCAACAGGTATTTACTGCTTATATATTAGATGCCTATATTAACACGTTTGGTCTACTGTACCTTTGTATAGTATTACTATGTGTAATATATAGTATATTATCTTAAAGTTGAATAACTTTTTTTCTCTCTATAATTTTTTTTATCAGAAAATAATTATTGCAGTATTAAATCGTCGTGAATTCATTAAGTTTCGACTAAATCATAGTTTGTTAATTTTATTATCAAGTAAATATTATGACCTAAATCACATAATACGTATCTTACACCCTAATTTGGTAACGACTAACAAAGAATTTTTTACCTATAAACAAAATTAAATTTAGATTTTATTATTAAATTATTTATAGTATCAGTCATATTTTATTATTAGACATTTAGAAATATCACTGATAGTCCTTATTATTGTTCCTCGTATTTTCATCTCATGCCGTTTATGGTTTATCATAAAATACAAATTCTAATTTAAAGATTTTTTTTTTTTTGACATTGTATTATTGTATTGTATCTAAATATTTTTCTTTGAAAATTTGAAATTGTAAAATACAAATGTTTAAATTAGAGCAGTTATAGATAATGAATTCAAGTGAATGGCGTCAATGCCCATGTCCATGGTTCCATCATGGAAACATTCAGTGTAAAAGGCACTAAAAGCATAATGACTACGATGCAATAATTCGAGGATCGACAATAATTACGAAAAAAAAAACAATTTAATATTAAAACGTTCAAATATATCTAATCTTGATAAAACCCTCGAATACATATCGTGTTCAAACTTTTCAGTCAAAATACCTCCATAAATCACTACTATGTCTCCAATCACACACTATATTATACTTATCTATCTATAATCCCTCTTGTCTTCTTGTGTCCGTAGTCACCAACCCTTTTTTATAAAAGATTTAATAGTCGTCTTCAAAGCTACCATAATCCACTTGTGAAGGAACTAGCTACCCTCCTCCACATATCTAGTGACCCTGAGAGGCGTCTAAAACGTAAGCGGTGTCGGGACCTATTAACTAACTGAAAACCAACACTCCACACCGAAGTGCGTTCGTTTGGAAAGTCTCTTCATTCAAGTATATACAAAAGCCACTAAATACCTACAACACTTACATTTATTGTAAAAATATTTTTTTTATAAACGATGTAATAAAAAAAAAAGTTAATGTTAAAGAAATTAAGTAACCATCCAAACAACCATCCTGACGAAACAGCGTACGCACTATTAATAAAAATATATATAATATTTTATACATAATTCGCAGTCCTGGCCTAAAGTATTTGGCTTACTATTGCTTCGTTAAGTTACTGAATATCAACACTCAACCAACGATTTAACATCTGGAGTACACAATTTTCAGAAAAAATATAAGCGCTGATGAAATATTAAAAAAATAATAATAATAAAACATTTTCTAGTTACTACTAATTGTATCCCCCCCTTTGGTGATCTTTCGATCTTATACATTATACACTCATCATCAATCACCGTAATTTAAGTAGGTACTTTCCTTCGACGGAGATCGATCAGAGACATAAAAATAACCTCATTCGTGGCATAAAACGTGTATGAAATATTGATTTCGCTATTTTTATCTATGTCCCGACAGCGATCGAGTAGAGTACGAGTACCTAAATATTTGAATTGAACATAAAACTGTATAATGTCATTATATTACATTATATTTACTTATTGCGTAGTTAAAATACACCATAAAGTCAATGATCGCAAAGGTGAATGATTTATACACCTTCGGTGTAAATAGTATTGCATTGTTTTCATTGTGTCGTGCAGCCCAATCTGTACATTAGTATGGCTTTATGTGTGTTCGATCTCAAATATTTCTAATTTAATTTATTTTACGATACGGTTTATTCATATACGTGTAATCACGTATTCTCGTAAGTTCGCTGCAGCAAAGTTCCTACCTACCTATATAAAATGTATGTACGTCTGACTGTAGAAACAAAATATCAATACATCGCGCAGAAACTCTGTCGAATCACATGTGTGCAGATCTTAGACTAGTCTCTCACTACGGCTTTATATCGAAATAACTTCAAAAGGCTCGCTACACGACTATTCATATTTAATACGCCCTGATGAAGATGACTTTTCAACTAGGTAATTGCATTATGTGGAGTTTGTAACAATAGGTATATACCTAGACGATAAAGAAGTCATACAACAAGGCCAATACTCACTATTGTTGTTGTTTTCGTAGGTAAATGTTATTCTTGTAAATGTGGTAACAATATTTGATAATATTATATCGAATAGGTCTTCCAAGGTTTGCGAAGCCAATTAATGTTTCTATTTCGATTAAACAACATTTAATAAAATCCTTTATGTATTCGTGATTTCGATTATAATGTAGTTTTAACAATAATAAGTGTGTTATTCCAATGATGCGATAGTGTCGTATCTATAAACTCACGAGTCCATAATAATTATATTTTAATACCATAATGAGGGATGATAATAATAAATATAATAATATACACAATAATCACTATTGTTTACACTTGTCACAAAAGTGTGACAATAGAAAGGCGAGAAATAAATTTTTATGCTGTGAATGTTGTGTTATTCAAAATAACTTTAGGTACGGATTTAAAAATTGAGTGTATCAGTATTAGAAAAAATGTATTGAATTTCGATAAGGCGTAAGTAAATATCTTATTAGCTATTAGTTTTGATTACAAAAAAATCGATAAAATTGATTTAAAGTAACAATAGTACTTGTAGGTAAGTACTACTTCGTTTTGCTACTTGTAATTTTTCTTATTTCGATCTGCTCACTCGAAAGTTACATTATTTTATATATATTTTTATATTTATACATAATGATACTTACTTTATCCACAGTATAAATCAGAAGAGCTAATTTTTTTTGTCCTATTCGCACTTACGTCTACGATGCAAGTGCTTATAAAATAACATCGATATGTTTGCGCGACCCTAAAATATAACTGAGAGGATGTACATATTATTGTACATATCATATAACTTATAACAATATAATATAATCCTCTGGGACTCGATGCAGATAGTTAAAATATCGAAAACGTCAATGTTGTAGAACGAATTGAAAATCGTCCAGAAATATAATATAATTATCCTTTTTACGTATCGCTTTTACGCGTCGCGTTGACGAATTGTTTTTGAGTATTTTGGGTAGCACGGTCATATTGTGTACGAATTTCATATATAATAGCGTCGATATAATATGGATTTATTTTTAACGACGAGTTTAAATATTAAACGCTTTCGGTAATTAATTAACTTTCGAAACGTCATATATTATATTATGTCGCAACCGAATCCGATACGGTTTTGTCATCGGATGGGCGTGTTTTTTTTTAAAGGTAATACGTTATTAATATACCTAATACAATATTAAATACCGTAATTCATCTAAATAATGTAGGCGATGTGTTAGTGAAATAGTAATAACATTATATTGGTTCGATTAATTCGTTTGATGATTTTTATTCGATTAAAATCATTTTGCGTGGCCGCCTGTCATCCAAAAAATATAATATCCGTAATATCGCAACATCGCTTTATTCTGTGGTGCACAATACAGCAATTCGGTAATCGGTATCTTTAAATGAATTTGACATTGCAGACACACGATGACAACAATCAACAATAATTTTAATAAAATATGTCAATACTCAATACGATATTACCACGGGAATACCTATTTTTATACAAATTGTATTTTGTACGGTTATGTCAATTTAACATTCAATTTTCCTGAAACGATATTAATGGTATTACAATATTTTAGTAATTATTTTCCTGCAAATTGGAAACTTAAATAAAATGACAATTTTCAAAGCTTTAAGAAATAGTCCTACATTATGTGTAATATTAATTTCCCAGTAAACCCAGCTTTCATGTTGTATTTCTAAAGTGAATATAACACATGTTTATCTATATTCCATAATATACAATAATATATTTTCCGTATAGGTATTTTAAAATAGGTGGGTAGGTACTTTCTTTTAAAACATATTTCATTGATACAAAAATGTTAAAAGCATTTAAAATAACATTTGTATTAATATAATTAAGATCAATATTCAACAGATATATAATATATTATATTACATTATATTACTCTTATTTATCGAACGAGCGTGGTTTAATTAAATTAACGATGATTCACACATCAATATACGATAATCCAAAAAAAAAAAAAAATTCCTCCAAACGAATAAGTATGTATAGGTTTTTATACGATTAATTTTTATAATTTTTTGTCTCTTTACCTATCAATTATATGTGTACTTTTATTTTGTATGTTGGGTGTGTTTAGGGTACCTATACCTATTTTTTGATTGTAAGTTTGTAAATAATATGTGTAGGTATACTAAGTAAAATAGGTTTTGAATATGTTTTATATAGTAGTTTGAATGTTTTAGCAATTATAATTAAAATTAACCTATCAACATTTATAAATTGTAAAATCGTTTTTAAGGACTATTCTCAATATACTACAAATTATCCTTAGTATAACCATGTTAATAACTAAAAAACTAGGTAGATACTTAAGATACTAGATACTCGATAAAATGTTGAACTAAATAGGTATATAAACGTTTTCAAAAACATATCCACTAAATAATTTATAGTAAAACCTAACCTAATATCTAAAAAAAATATAATTACCAACATTAAACTATAACATGGTAGGTTACATTAGCATTTATCCTAGGTGAATACTGGATATTATTTATATATATTATAATGTATATCCACCTTTCATTTATCCATATATTTATCATAGATCTCATTTGTTCATTTGATAAATAACTAGCGGTGTAAATAGGAGTAAACTAAGAAAGGAGCATTCAGGGATATAGAACGTCTTTGAAGAACTTTAAAATTAATTAAAGATAAAAGGTACGGAAAATCAACTTTGTGGTTTTACCTCATCGCAACCCATTCGGGTATCTACCTAACTTCCTTTAATCCCAAAATAACTCTAAGATCAGCCAGCGAGTTTAATTCAAGGAGTTTGGCAATATGGTTCGTATACTTATAATTATATATATCTTATACCTATGTGTTCTTGAGGTCTAATAATTCTCGTCGATTATTGTTATATATGTTAATATTGACTTAAAAACGCTTACGTTTACGGGTTAGTTTTCAATTATTAAAAGACTCGGAACAACAACCAGATAAATCCACTTTTTCATGAATCATTGCGTAGGAATGCGTTTATGTAAAATTACATTTATTATTAGGTGCATAACAATCAGTTCAATTCGATAAATTTAAGTATATTTTATAAAGGAATTGGATTTATTTTGTTTTTATTTTTAGTGCCGCAACCAAATAAATTCGAATTTGACTGATTATTACTCACAAATGAGTTATCCATATTATAGTTTATGGTTTTTACTTTGTCGTTATAATATTCTAAAGTTAAAGTTCAAGGTTAATTATTTTGCTATTTTTCATTGTACCTACATATAAATATTTTATTGCAAGAAATAAAAAGGAAAACAATATGTGATGAAACAAGAATTTTTATACCATTT
>VUJU01003966.1:6619-21946 GCA_009835225.1 Aphis craccivora | reverse complement strand
TTTTATATTTTCTGTTGTATGAAAAAGTCCTTTTTAACTCTGATTCATAAAAAGGTTTCATCCGAATATCTGAAACTAAATCGAAAATATATTCCTTGGTCTGTACCGGAAAAATAAAATTAAAAATAAATATTTAGTTCAAAATAATAGGTATTTTATATAGTTATCACTGATTGTGTAATATGACAATGCCACGTTGACGTGTCGTAAATAATCCTCACGAAAAAGCGTCGACTTAAATTTGAGTACACGCTGTATAGAAGCGAAAACACTGCGAAAGACGTTTACGATAATAAACGATCATAGTGTGTAAACGAAGATCATAATGGGAAATTGTCAAGGGATAATCGTCGATAGTTTTGTTTTATGATCACGGTGTCTAATAGAATATGTAATCGGCCGTTAAGATTTCGACACCAAACTGAGCGTTTAATATGTATTTATCTCCGGAGTTTAGAATTTAATGAAACTACTATTAAGGTTAGTATATAATATAAATAATTTATTGTATTACGGATATTACTAGAGCCCTTGGTCGGACTTCTCTATAACACACGTATTGTTATAAGTGTTTTAACTATGTTTACACACCCTGTACGCGAAATAATATAATGATTTAATAGTGTGCACCAGTGAGATAATCGTAATATATAATATATATATTATTGAATAAAGTACTTATATCATATGCGTATCTAGACCTTTTTCCTTGGTCGTACGCAAGCTTAGATAAATGTGAAACGAGTTGGAGAATAAGGAGTTTGAAAACCAAAATTTGAAGAAGAAAAATTATTCGTGAACATAGAAAATAATAAAAATTAAAATAAAAAATAAAAAATTCCAAGTATTTAAAAGGGTCGCATTATTACGAATATTATTATTGATACGTCGCATTTACACGTCTTGTGCTGTCAAATTTCACAGGTCGTCATGTACGCACGATGGGAAGCATACCTGTAAATACGCCTATGAACTTTTATATTCATAAAAAATATGAATCATATATTTGTGTGTGTGTATGTACCTAATATTATAGTTTACAGATTGAGTTTTGCGGTGGTCACGTCAGATTTGTAGGGCTGGAACAGTTTGTTTTTGGCGTACTCTTTGTGGTAGACGTTCTTGTGAACGGCCAACGAACATTCGGCCGACTGGACGTCGTCCCTGCCGGTTTCCGGTCCGCCCGCGGAAGTCATGAAAAACAGCTGCGGCGGCAACCGGTCGACGGCGGCCGGTGGCGGCGCCGGCGGCGTAGACTCGTCCATCGCAGCGCCGTTACTGCTGTTGACCGACTTTCCGGAAGTGGTCAGCACGCAATCGACTATGCCGCACTTGCAGCTCGTTCCGGAAAAATCGGCAGCGTCCGCGGCCGACGACGACGACGACGATGACGTGGCGGCCGTCGCGGCCGTCTTGTTGTTGTCCACCTGCGACGACACCGTTGCGGTGGCCGTCGACGTTTTGTGATCGTTGTGGCCGTCATAGGCGGCCGTCGCGTGATGGTGGCCGTTGTTGGGCGACTCGGCCGACGAAGCGTCGGCGGCCGCGGACATGGCAGCCGCGTCCGCCGCGGCCGATGCCGCCGCCGCGAACTGATGGTGATGGTGATGGTGATGATGGTGGCCCACGAACGGCCCGAACGGTTTCTTCATCATCTGCTGAAGCGACTGGGCGGGCGGTGCCGGGGGCGGCGGGGGTACCGGACCCACGTAGTGCTGATGCTGGAACTTTCCGTACTCTGCACCACCGCCGCCGCCGCCGCCACCTCCGGTACCGTGAAAGTACGATGGACCGGCGGCTGCGGCCGCGGCCGCTGCCGAGTACTGATAAGCGTTAGCGATGGCCGCAATGTCGGGCAGCGTGCCGTTGGCGTGCGCGCTGGCCGCGGCCGCCTGCAGGACGGTGGCCGCAAACGTCGGGTCCGTGTACACGGCGTACGGCCACGCCATTGCGATCCTCTGCCGTTTGTCCTTCATCCGCCGGTTTTGGAACCACACCTGAAATCATTAACCGGAAATAATAAAAATTGACGTGTGGGTGGTCGAACGTCGGCAACGAGCGTGCACATAATGCAAACACTGCGCTGACCGACATCGAGTAAAATAATAATGTTGTCCGCGTGCTAATCGTAGAAATAAATCGAGAAACTGTGAAATTATACACTTATAAAACTATACAACCATACGAAGCGTTCATTGAACCATTTGAAACAGATGATATAATATTTCTACGATATCATGCGTTTGAACAACAGTAAGAGGAGCAATTATTATGAATAAAAAAAGAAAATGTGTTCCCTTTTAACTTTCACTCAAAACCGAATTTTTAATTCGAGTTCTGTAACAACGTTATCATGATGTTTAAAAGTTAATTTATCTGTTATCGAATACATTGCAGTATAGGTAGTACCAAGTACAAAATATAAAATTTAGAGTAGTGCTGAACGTTAAGATAATCACTAGGCATGTAGTTTTTGTAACTACAAAAACTGCCGTAAAAAATTATATAGTTTACAATACAAAGACAAAGTTGGATCAATACTGTAAAAATTGGAAAAGCTCCCAGAAATACTGAAAAATCTTCATTATACTCACTTAATATGAAATTCTTGAACCGGTTATTATATTATTTAAATAGAATAATACAAAAAAGCATTTTGTAGAAATATTTCTTTTATGTTACAATCGATTAACATCGGGGGTAGAGAAATATAAATTGAAAATAAGGAATATTTTATTAAAAGCAATAGGTAGCAAAACTGTTTTGAAATATAACCCAAATTATAAAATCTATCTACACTTATAGACCGAGCTAAAAAAGCTTGTTTTGGAGTTAAAGGTGAATGTACGATTAGAATGAAGATGTAAAAGTTCACACGTTCTCAAAGACTTATACAAATTATTAAAGTCTGGTAAAAATAGATTGGTTACTACAATATAACAAACTTTGTCTTATAGGTATAGATAACGACTTTGACCAATGTTGATCAATTGGTTGTAGCGTTTGCTAGGACAATATCGTTACAGAACTAAGATCTAAAATTTGTTTTTGAATCCAAGGGAGAAAGGTGATAAATGGCTGAAAATTGGATGTTTAGAAAAAATAAAATTCATCTGATTTTGGTAATAGAACTTCTCTAACGAATTTAAATTTGAGTTTTCCGTCAAAGCGGAAGTTTTTAAGAAAAGTACAAATAAAATATATAGATGTTTAGGTGCCTATACTAAAAAATAAGTTTGTGAAAATGTGAAAATGCCGAATTAAGAGTATCAAAACGCATCGCTAAAAATTACGCTGCCAAGATAAATAATCGATTACCTATTTCTTTTGGTAAATCTACATATACAATAGTTATTTCTTCGAGTTTTTAAATACAGTTACAGTGTGAAAATGTTTGTCATAGATTTATATTTATTAATAATGTTCCGTTTAGTTACCGTATATAAATAATAATCCAGTTTATATTTAGAAGTTATATGTCCTATACATATTTTACCAGTTAGACCTCTGTATTACTATTCAAGCCGGCAATAATACTTTAAAAATATTGGTATAAAGGTAAATTACATACCTTTATCGTGGATTCGGGGAGATTTAATTCGGTAGCAAGTTCACATCTTCTAGGCCGGGACACATAATTTTCTTTGTAAAATTCTTTTTCCAATCGAAGCAGCTGTTCTCTTGTGAACGCTGTTCGATACCTTCTTATCGTTTGATCTGTCGTACCATCTAATCATTGATTATAATTAATTAACAATATTTGAACAGATGTAATATATTTAAGGGTATATAATAATACATTGATAGTCATGGGAATTTTTAGTTTAATGATGTATAGTAATACTGATGTCTTATAAGACTATACAAATGATATTAATTCAACAATTGTGTTTTTTATATACTTTACACCTATATGAAATATTTAATTCGATTAAGTTATGAATAATAGAATCATTGTCCACTACGTTGGTATAAGCACATTTTGCAAAGATAAAATTGCAGGATTTGTAACATTTTTTTAAGCCGTTTCGTAGTTTAAAAAGACTAGGTGCTCAACTTTGTAAATTTACAAACGAACATGCCGGTGTCATATTTGTACGCGTACTAGTTTTATGTGAAAAATTCTAAAAAAAGTACATAAAGTTTTTTATATTTATTATTTGCTATGACCTCTGTTTTCTCTATCAGATTTCAAATTTGATACCTAAACTGGTACATTTTTTGATTAATAAAAATTGAACTAAATCATTCAAAATAATGTTTTAGATTTTGATAAATAAATTCAAAATTTAAGCTAATATTAGAGGAGGTTTTAAATTTTTTGTCAGTGGTCAGTGCATTTAGGTTCTTCCTGACATGTTTATTTTTTATTTTCAAAGTTTTAAAGCCCTAGAAAAATCAAGTGAATGCGTCTGAATTATTTGTCTCAATTTTTTTAGGAATTGGACATTGTACTGTTGCTGACGTCAAATTTAAAATCTTTTTCAAATGGGTTCTGCAAGGATTCGTACGAGTATGAACATCTTTATAATTTATTATTGACTATTGCATTTTAAGTGTACCATCGATACACACGAAATGATAGCACCGACATGTTGTCTATTGATTTGCAAAGTTTAGAGATCCTAAAAAAATCTATTAAATCGTTGATGACAGTCGTATCGCTTAAGTATAATAATATCAATGTGTGCTGGTTTTGATGGACATATCTAAATTCACGATCACAAGGCGTTTGAGATAGGCTATTTAGCTACACCACGGTCACGGAATAATTTTTCCTGATTCCTAAAAGAGTAAAACATTTAGAAAATGAACACGTCATCTACCTAATTGAACATCACCATCGTGGGAATCGATTGCAGAGTAATAATATTTAAAATATAAAAGCATTTTTAAATATAATCGATGTTTACGTTGTTTTCAGCGTGCACCAATTAAAACTGATTCTAGATGCAAACCAAGGATCTGAATTTTAAAAGCTTATGATTATTTTTTTTTTATTAAATAATACAATGTTTAGTAAATGGCCTATAAATAAAATTTACTTAACTCACATAAAGATTTTATAATAAAACGGTTTCAGAGCTGGTTTTACAACACTTTCTAAAATTACTTATATAAAACAATTCACAAAATATAGGTATTTATGTGGATTAGTAAAATATAAGTGATATGCATATTATGCGAAATTAAAATAAAAAATAATACATACTCTATTAGATTATCACAACGTGTATAGAAATTATATAAATCTTCAAATCTGAACAACCAGCCAGTCACAACCAAGCTTGGTTGTACGAATAACAAATAAATAGGTATATTTAAATTATTGATGTTGTGATTTTCAAAGTAAACGTGACTTTAAATTTAAAATTATACTGTACTCATTATAAATTAGGAGATTTAAAACATGTATCGTTACCGGTTATCAAAATTTTAATTTTTTAGGTTTTATCTGTTACATGAAATGCACTTACCTTTGTTCTGTTCAGAGTTTGGTCTGGTGTCCAACCTCAAATTATAATTTTGTAAATCATTTTCTAATTTTGGCAATGGAAGTTTGGTAAACATTAAACTGTTTTGACGATCTATGCCTTCCTGATCGGACGACGGTTGATTTGAATTGTTTGATCTTGACAAACAAGCATATGTTGAGTTGTGCATTTCTCAATCGATAGTTGTATATTTTGTTTAAAAACCATTACAGTCTTAATACGGCCTAAAATTTGAGAAAAACAAACAATGTACTATTATGTATTAGTGCCTGAAAATTGTGTAAAAGATCTAAATTACAATTATTTACTCCCAGTTTTATCCCAATATTATATGAGTATGTTTTTAATACCTAATTAAAAATACAATAAGTTTTTAGTGATTTAATGTATTGCAATTGATTGTTCTATCAATGTTTTATTTTTTTTCAAGTAAGTAGAGGTTATTCCCCTTATTAATCACTATAATTATTTTTTGTTAGTATACCTGAAATATGGTTGCTATTTTAAAAATAGTAGTTTATTAATACTTGTAAATTTGTACGCAATTAATATTTTAAGTGGATAAGCTCAAAATAGTTTTAGCCTAAATAAACTACAGTTGTAGCTGATAATGTATTAAAAATTGAATATATTATAACTATAATATATATAATATTACTAAAACTATATTTGCGACATTATAAACATATAGGTAGTATTTTTGTTTTGATTTTTATTGTACCTATGTTGCAGATATGGATCCAGGCTGAATGTCTACATTATTAGATGTTATTTTTATACTATATATCATATGATTTCAATGCTACGAGCGGCATTTATTAATTTCTAAATAGAGAATTTGGAATAATAATCAATAAAAAAGTTCGTATAGTTTATCATAAATTATATTATAATAGATATAGATAAAGCTTGTGTATAATCTATTATATCTAGTCGATAAAATATGTTTTTAAGGTATTTTATAATAACAGAAAATTAAATATTTAAATGAGGAAGTTATTGGTTGGATTGAATTTCTCATCCTGCAAAACTATTTCGAGGAGAGTATTTAAAAAAAAAAAAAATAAAATAAAATTACACTTATCAATATATTATACATTACCTACAACAATATAACTACCATTATTTGAATGTAGTTTTTATCTAAAAACAATTACAAATGATTAATTGTTATAATGTTTAATTTAAATTTATTTGAAATGTACTTATATTAAAATACAATTTATTCCAAGTATTTGAGTTTTTTAAAAATATAAAAATACACATAACGCAAAATTTTCATTTCAAGCACTTCTATAATAATTACTTTATTTTAACTTATTTATTTTATTTATAAAATATATCAAATTAATAAAAACTATGTATCATACATACGATCAATACAGTAGTTATATTTTAAATAAATACAATTATATTCGATTTTATTTTATTTTTAATGATTTAAACAATTTATTTTAGTACTTTATGGACTATAGTTTTTATTAATTTTTATTACTATTTTTCAAATAAAAATGTCCAGTTATTTCCCTAATTTTATTGTTCATTTTATTATACTATTTATGTACCATTTAGGTACTTAACTATTGGAGATGTTTATACAGATATAATTGGAAACCCATTTTCCTAACATAAAGAGCTAAGATACTTTATCACATGTTTCTCAATTATTGCCAAAGTTAAAATGATGTTAATGTAAGGGAACAGCGATAATGTGTAATACATTGTAATTAAAGAAAATCATGATTGAAACTTGAAAAATATAATTTTTTTCATAATAACTTAAATATTCGGTTGAATACAATTGTATCTATATTACATGTTACTATTTTAGGTATAAAATATTAACATGTAATATAGGTACAATTACTTAGGTACTATTACTAATATTGTTTTTAGTTTTTATATATTTAAATGAATATAGATAATATTAATATACGTATTATTAATATTTATTAAAAATATCTGTATAATTATTTTCTTTAATAAACGATGGCGTTGCCGCGGAAGTAATGCGAAGCAGTTCCCGCGTCTTCGTCGGTCCAAGCAGGAAAAAAAGGTAATTTTAATATAGAATGTCTCGGGACAATCAATTGTATCAACATACTAGTAAATTTTTGATGAAATATATTTTCTTTTATTAAGAAAAGTAATTTTAAACTAAGATAATAATACTTTATAGTTAAATTTTGGTAGTGAAATGGACATCTTATCCTCGTCTATTATAAACCGTTAGATAATCATTGAAGTTGGATGTATACAGTACCTATATACAATTTAAATGTTTATAAATCCAGAAAAAAAATTTTGTATGTTTATATTTCAAAATTATAACTTTTGCACAAGGACTGGAGAAGACAGTATTTGACTATTTTTTATAATTTAAATATTAAACTTCTATGAGGTACGTACTTATAACTTTTAAATTTATAAAATAAAATGAATATGGTTTCAAAATGATTTAAAAGGATGTACCGACAATGACAATGTCTCGGGATAATTAAAACAGTTATCTGTTAAAAAGAGACATATAATTATTAAAACGTTTTGTATAAAAAAACTCATTTTATTCAAAGTTTATATCTGTACATTTTCCTTTTATTATTTCATAATATATATAAAAGTTTTAACTGAATTTATTTACATACCGACGGAATACATAAATTTCTGTCAAATGTTGATAATATAATAGACAAACAAAAATGTAGGTAGTTAGTTTTTAAGTCTAATATTTGATTAAATTGTTTAGAACCAACAATACTTAGAAACAATAGAAACATAAATTCTGTAGAAAATGTTATATATATAGTATATACACAGTATACCTAAATTTCTTATATTATGTACTAATTATATATTAATTATAAATATAATATACACTCTATATCTTTACATAGTGAATGAAAAAATGTTTTATTATTAATAACTCTAAGGTTATTTTTATAATTGATATTTTACAAATTATACCATGAATTTCTTAAAAATGTATTAAAAACTGATAACTAAGTATATGATAAATGATAATTATTATAATGTAATTAAATAGGTAAACAGTAAAAATGTAATAAATAAAAACATAATATATGGCTCATAATAATAATAAGATATACTAATATTATTAAGAGGAAAGATTTGATTTTTTGTATTTAATAGTTTCCGAAACTACTGAACCGATTTAAATGAAATTTGGTACATAGATAGTTTGTATACTGAGAAAGGACATACGAGTAGGCTACTTTAAAAAGGGATAGGCCCAATCCCGGGAGGTGCTCAAACAGACATTTAGAGATTGACGATAGAAATTTTAATTATTTGATATTTTAGTTTGGTTGCTATTAGTTACAATAATAATATATTTATTATTAGTGTCGGCGTACACTAGGGCGGCATTTAAAATTTTTATATTATGGAAAAAAAAATATTTGATATAGTATGTAAGGGGCGCCAAAACTCAAGTTTGCCTAGGTGTGTTTAAATACTTGAGCCGGTCCTGGCACGCACACACAAACAATACAATATTACACTCGGAATTTCCAACGAACGTCGTTTTGGACAGGTAAATGTCAAGAAATTAAGACCGCGGCTCACTCGTGCGGTCGGCTCGTCAAATTTTTCCTATTTTTTTTATCATTTTAAAATTTCCAAAAGACCAAGACCTCAAGTTTCTACAAATAGTTCACAGTCTAGGACAGTAAAAATACATCGTGATGGAGAATCTCCATCAGAAACTGAAAATCGTCTTGCAAGTCAGATAGACTACTAATACGCTTCACAATTGCGTGCAAGAGAGTCAAGTATCGAGCGTTCGCAGCGGCTTGAAGAACAAAATATTAGAAATGTATAAGCTCTCGCTAAAGAATCGTACTCTGAGCGTTCCGAACGCCTTCGAAATCAGAGAGAAAGACAACAGACGTACACGGCCAGAGTTCGCAATCGAGTTTTAGCTCACAGTAACAGATCGGCTTTCAGATACAATCCACAGACTGATTATGCTCAACAGAATATGATTATTTTCAATATGATTTAATGTTACATAATATATATGATATATGATTCAAACGAAGTTACGGGCGGATGCTATAATTAATATGGCAAAACAACGTTTGCCGGGTCAGCTAGTTTATAATAAATTGATAAAGCTCTAATGATCATTTTATAATTATTTTAATAATGTATATAGTAAAGTCATTAGTGAAAACTAATATTGATATTAACCATATTAATTTATAAATTTACTTTTATTTCTGCTTTCTGGCTTAAACTCACTTGTAAATAGTTAATAATACTTAGATAATATCAAGTAAAATATTGCATATAAATACAATGTTTCAATATGACATAATATATTAAAAAAAAATATTCAAATATTTCGTGATTGTACTGTAGATAACATTATATACTCGTTTTGCACTAAAATAGTTGCACCGTTAGTTATCTATCGGGTCCTTTTACATTATCCGCAATAGAAAAATCCAACGGTATACGCATTTAAATTTGTTAAATTTGCTAAAAATTGTTTTGTTCTCGTAGCAACAGTCATCGATAAATATTTATAAAATACAAAGTACAATTATTGTATCTATTCCTCTAATCATACTTATTATAGAAAAAAATAATAATATTCTGGCTGATTCATTATAATAGTATTTAGTGATAAGATTCTAAATGAAAACTTAAAAAAAAAAGTTTAAAAGTTTATTAACCAATAATATTATGTATATTGATAGTGGTAAATTAGATACCTACATCGGCTACATCCAATTTAGACCAAAAATTTTGGATTTGAATTCAAGTAAAATTTTGAATAATAATAAAAAAAAAAAAATGATCAAGTCAGTACAATATGTATAGCACACGGTAGGTGGTATACGTACGATTTCTGTTCTATTATGGCATTAATTTTCAATAAATAAATAATGTACACAAACTGTACGTACCTACTTATTTTTTATTAATATATGTATATGTTTTTATTTGTTAACGTAATAAATATCGGATAAGCTGATCGAGTAACAGAATAGTTTTTCATACATCAGTTATCGGGCCTAAATATATAAATATTGGATTACCAATACAGTTTTATTCTCTCAGCCATATACGAGTCATATAGAGCCATAGTTTATTCATAATTTATTAATAAAAAGATCGAAAAATCTACTGCACGCAGTGCAAGTTTTGCATATTATATTATATCACATATAGGTAGGAGTATATTCTTACGATCGTCTTTTTAGTACGATAACCCACTATACCATTACGGTTATAAACTTTATTCCATACTAACCGGTGAATGGTGATATATTATTTTGAAACTATTATGCGTATGAATATTATGTTTATTGCTTATATTATGTTGTATTATATAATTTGTATAATAGCTATCTCTAAAAATATAATTAGATTTTAATTTTTAAATGAACGTGTAAATGAAAATTCAAAATTCAAAATTTAAGCATGTATGGTACGTATTTATAATTGATTTATTGTAATTAAACATATTTTATACATAATAAACACAATATTATATACCAAATATGATTATTTTTATAATGAATAATGGTGATGTATTATTTTTACCCATTTAATAATAGGTATTACACAAAAGTACCAAAAATGAATATAGGCACAAATATAGGCACAAATATAGGTATAAATATCTACAATATTTTTCTTACATTTTCGACTATGATCAGTGAGATAGCTATAGAGTATAGGTTATTGAGTTTATAATCTAATATGACTAATGCATACTTTTTTCTGATAATGTTTTATCGCTTTTTAGTGCAATGAAATAAAATAAATTATTTTTATTCTTACCTTTATTAGTTTAAAATTGGTTTTAGATAAATACAGCACCTACGCTAATATATAGAGCGTTAAAATATAATGGATATAAATGCATACAAAAAAATGTATATAAATATATAAGCGATTATACTTATCAAATAGATACTAAATCAATAAAATGTGTTTAATTTCATTAAATGTTAATAAATTTAATTATGATGTAATAAGTACACAAATATTAATATAGATAAAAGTTAAAACAAAAGATTTTTATGATATTGTAATTGTATAACAAGTATGACTAATTGTACGGTACTCAATAAAAAAACATAAAGGTGCGTACCATAGGTATTAGGCAATATGTATACCTAGTGTTAAGATACAAGATTTCAAATAGATACGTAGGAAAGTAGGTACTCTATTTTTTTGTTCATAATTATGAACAATAGGTAAGATGCATTAATATTTACTATAAAATAGTAAACTAATCTTATGATATTATTAAACATTTTATTGTCTTAGATATTTATTAACCTTGCACTGAATAATTCACTACATTTTCTCACTTTTGATATAATTTATTATTTATACAATATATACTTTTATTTTACTTATTTATTTGTTTTTATACTACCGTAGTTTGATTACACATTAGTTGGGTATTAAAAGAAAAATTATTCTTAACACATAAAAATGTACTTAATTGTAATATTATGTAGAGAAGCATCCTTAAATTACAACTGTACGCCTTATCAAATTATAAATATTAAATTAATACTTACCTAGTTGATAATAATAAATTAAAATGTAATTATTATAAGTAATTAATAATAAATAATAAATACTTAGTCAGATATTACCCCAAACTTTAAAAATTATACAAATTATAATTACACCGATATACTGTTACATATTTATAATTAAGATTTCGAGAGTAAGTTATTATGTACATTTATGAACAACACTAAGGTTTTTGTTCAATTATAATAATAGTAATAAAAAAAATATTAGGTTTTTATTTTATAAAATAAAAAAAAATATTATTTTTTAAATATTTATATTATATTTAAATACTCTAATCTTTATGTGTATTTAATTATTAAAATAAATCTTTTGATAAGAGAATTGTATTTTTTATGATTATCAGTTACCTATAGTCTATAGATATTATTAGTATGTAGGTAGTTTTTTTTTTATATTAGGTACGTCTTTATGTTTTGGTTATTTTTAATGCTCTTCAATAAATTATAACTGTTTATTTATTTGAAATTAACTTTTATAAACATATAATATGTACATAGATATAATGTAATTATGTAACTAAATTATAAGTTAATTTTAAAAGAGTATCATTGATACAACATAATCAACAATTATAATAATTACACATAATATATCAAATCAATATTATATATTGGCTACTCCTGCGCTTCTCCGATGTAAATTTACTTTTATTTTTTGGCAAAACAACCTATTGTTTTTAATATTTTTGTTTATTCTCTTTTAAATAATACTTGGAATTTATCTAATAACTACATTTTGTTTACATTATGTTTTTTTATTAGTTGTCTTTAAACACTTGATAGTTTTAATATCTATTTAAAAACTAAAACTGTTCTGATTCTTTGAATGATAGAATATAATATATTCTATTACTTGTCGTGATTTAAAATACAAATTGACTTTTTATCTAATTAATTGTTTTCAATTAAATCAAATAAAAATAGTATGCTAACACATATTACATAGATATATTAGTAAATTAATTGATCGTATAAAATGTACATATTGTACCTGTTATAGGGTTATATAAGACTAAAATAGTGAAATATATAATACAACATTACAATCAAAATATATTATCTTATATCTATTTAAAACAATGTATGTAATATTATTTTGCTTAATAAACCAAATAAAATAATGATTAACGATTAGTGATGTAGCGGTAGCCAATAAAATACACAGAATACAGAGATTTCAAATCAACCAAAAATATTCCCAACGACACTCGGTTAAAACCACGGTCGCTGGTATTTGATCAATATCAAAACCTGCGAGTTTTCTTACATTTAGTCAAAAAACATACAACGATCGTCAGTAAGTTGAAAAGCTACTATAGGAATAGTATTAAAAATAAATACAGCATATGAATATATTTGGATAAAAATTACTCGCGATATCGACTACACCTAGAAAACCTACTCAAAAGGCGTTATTTTATTTTAGACGCCCGAAAGTGCATCTGAACAACGTGCAACGGTACATCAACCATAAAACGCATAATCGGTCGCGGTTCGACCGCAATCAGGTAACCTATACTATAACAGACATCGTACGGGCATCTACTCACCTTATAATCGGCGGCGGATCGGTTTTTTCGACGACCAATATTTTCTTTTGATCAGTGCGTCGTCGTGGGCATATATCGGCGACCGGCGACGGCGTTTGCAAGACTGCAGCTGCTGCGCTTCTCTGCGGCGGTCGCGTCGTCGAGCGTGTCGCGTGTATGTGCGGACTGTCGCGTGTGTGTGCGCGCGCGTTCGGGTTCGCGTGGACGACAAAAAGATCCGTCGTGACGCGTGTCCGAGAAACGATCGGCCGGCGGAACCGGAGGCGGCAGATAGGCCGGCGGTAGGCGCGGCGGCGCGCGAAGGGGCGGATGACCGGATGAGACGACGGGCTTATAGTAAACGCGGCAGTCCGATGATGTTGGGGGGGGGTTGTCGGAGGAGAGTATAAATCGGTTTTTAATATTGAACGTCCTTTCCGGTTTGGCTGACGACGATATATCTGGTCCGACTGTCTGTCCCGTCTCTCTCTCTCTCACTCACTCAATCACTATATCACCACCCGCCCTAACTCTATACGCCCCTGCTCGATTTCTCTGTCTCGTCGTCCCTTCGCGCGTGCGCTCGCACATCCCCCGTCCACACATATTAAAACGCTCTGCTACATTACGTTCCCTGTGTGTGCGAGCGTATAAAGCGGCGGCGCGCGAATGCGTTATAATAAGGTATATTATCGCGCTGTGAAATGAGACTCATGGGCCCCTCGAGGATACCGTCGCCCCGTCCCTTCCACGGCACCGAGTCGTGTACAGGCAGTGGCGGCGTTCATCCCTCCGGCGATTGGTCCACTCCCATTTTAGCTCCACGCACACGCCTTCTCACCCCCCCTCGCTTCCGACCAGTACGTACGCGCGCGAAATTGATTTCCTCTGCGACGACGATTATACGACGCCCGTCGCACGTCGCGGTGTTTTTATTTTGAGGGGGGGGGTCGGCGGCGGCGGATTAAGGCATATCGAGGGGGTGGGCGTGGCCACTGGTGGCCGGGGTGTGTTGCTCGCCCACCCGCGTTCCGGAGCACACCCTACCCGCCGACTCGCGGGTATCATCACTACGCCGCGCCGCGCGCGCGTCGTCCAAGTCGTCGTCGTTATTATATCCGCGCGGCGGCGGCGGCGGGGCGCAAACTAATAGCAAAGATATTAAGGATTTAACGGCGTGAATAATGGTTGTCGTTCAGATTGTTTTCATGAGTATTTCATTTGCCTTCACCACCTCGGCATCATATTCACCTCGTCCTCGTCCTCGCAACCGCCTCGTCCGCGCGCGCCACTTATGCGCCCGATCGTTTCTCCAATAATATCATATATGTACATATAATACACACACACACACACACACCCACGTGGGGTATATATGTAGCGACCTCCTCTAACACCCGCAAATCGTGCACACTATGAGTATATATTATTATTGCACACATGGGGTACACGCGAGCGTTGAAATATTGTGCGCGCGCACTCGCACGCCCCACACGTTTAAATATCCCAATATACGTATATACAGTCGGACATAATACAATATATTGTTAAATATCATATCGCATTATTATTATTACAAGCGTATAATATAACTGTAAAAAATATATTGTATATTATGTATCGCAGGTATACTATACAATTTAGGCAAACGCCTATGTTCGGGGTATCTACAAAATAGTACTTACACCCGTATAATAACATCATCACCTATGAGCG
>VUJU01003965.1:0-21951 GCA_009835225.1 Aphis craccivora | reverse complement strand
ATCTAACACAAGTCACATCTGATACCATACAAATACACAATACATAATATCAACCGTAACATCGTTATACATCTCTTTTCTCGCTCGTTTAAACATTATAGTTCCTTATAGCTCCGAAACTTTCGCGGTTTGCCAGATATTATTACAGGAATGCCGTATCGGATATCCGTATAATATTTTAGGTACAACTCATAATACTCGTAGCACAACAGTGTAAAAACACCCATGTATATATATATATATGATTCTATACCTTCTACAATATCGTAAATTTTTAAACGAGCGCCAATATCATAATATTCTATAATATATAATATCTATATCAAATCTATATTACAGTGGTATTAAATGTTATTTTATTCGACGTGATATTTTCGTAGATTTCAGCAGTGCGGTCGACAAAACTTTAACCCCTCTGCAGCCGAGTGTAGCGTAGCGTTGTTAATGCTGTCGGAAAAAAAAACCCCAAATACGTAGGTACATATTATATATATATATAAGTACATTCGAAATGCTTGTTTACGATCACCCTGCCGACAGTGTCTGCGCACACGCTTACTTATGTATGTACGTACAAGCACATATATATATATATATTGTGTGTGTGTGCGACGCCGACGAGTATGCGCCCTAAGACGGATCCCTAGCTACAATATGGATCAATAACGATGTAACATCGTTTCGGAGGCGTCTACATAGCGCGGACACGCAAACCCTCCCCGCACACACACAAACACACGCATACATACACACACACAAACACACATACACACACAGACACACGCAGACACGTCTACGAGACTTATAACACGACAGCGTAAACATCGCGGTGTACATACGCCGTGCGACCGGCTCGCGTGACGGTCGCAATATTGTGTGAGTGTGAGTGTGTGTGTATGTATGTCTGTGTGTGTGTGTGTGTGTGTGTATGAGTTGGCGTGCTTACATGAAGTTTGAAACACATAGACTGCGAGCACTGTTCGTGCCGAACGATTAATGCAATCCGTTTCCATCATTGATCTCATCACGTAAGTACCGCCGCGCGCGGTTATAAAACATATAAGTAAAAATATAATTTATTATAATAACGATAGATAGACCTACATATAGCCATAGTAATAACAACACGACTGCGGATGGACGTCATGGATATCATAGGTTAGGGAGGAGGGGGTCGCCAACCAACTATTTTCAGACAAGTCGACTATCGTACAGACAATCGCGATTCATACACTTGTTTTTATTTTATTTTTAAGTCATTTTCAATTCGTGAATAATTCGCGTTTGCCTATAATATGTCAAAGGAAAAATACAACTCCCATTCCCAAATAAAACGACAAGTCTTACAATTTTAATTATTCCAAAACTAACAATAATAAACTATTACGATCGGCCCGATAATGGTAAAATTTATTTTTTATTACGATCGACCTGTGTCTCTGGAAAGCTCGACTGGTTGGCGATTCCTGTTATAAATGATATGATCTGCATACTGCAGCGTGTTCTCGGCTGTCGCGAAGTACATACAATTTTATTCGGAATTTTCGCGCCCCGGTGCTAATTTTTGCTTGTTGTAGTTGATTTTAATATTTTATGCTTGTTATATAATATACTATACAAATTATAATCATATAATATGACAATATGATTTAAAGTGACTATATTTAGTATAGGTACTTATTTTCAGGTAATAAGTATTGTACGTAATCGATTAGGAAAACATTGCTATAAACAATAATTATTTTGTATATTATATGTCGAGTGTATACTGTATAATGACAGGGACGGAAGTAATTATTCTATAGATATTATAGGCGCAATATTTTCATATTAGTATTTTTTAAATTAAATTTAGTCATCTCTACTTTAGTGCTTCCCATAGGTTAGGTTAAGTTCTAATGAGCATACTAAGTCGCCTTAATTCATAAATAATGAATTAAAAAGTATTTAAATTACAAGAATATATAGCATAGATATAGCAATTACTTAAATAAATCAATGTTAGATGCGTAAAAAATTGAATTTCTAATGCTATTAACACGAATCATAATGAAGGTTAAATAATATATATTAATGGCTAGGTATATAATAAATAAATGCAAATATTTCTAACAAAAAAAAGGTTCCAACTGACTTTTCTTGTTAACCATAAGTCATAACACATAGGTATTACGTGTATGTGTATTATATAGGATAATAATACCTATTTCGATTTGTTTTTAAGTAATTTATTTCTCCTAGTGTTAAATGCCTCGAATACTCATAATGTTATATTTTATATTTATGAATATAATATATTCAAGTGTATAATTGTTGCGTTTTTTTTTCACAAGTAATACTCCTACTTGAGAATAACCAACGAAAAAAATCGATAAAATTATAAATTGTATATAAATACTACGTAGCTGCAGGGACATGTATATATATACTACATACTATATAGTATACCTATGTACGTCTATCCCTGCTATATAGTTAAGTATCACCATGGCAACGCCGCCCTGAATAATAATTTAGTGCAACCCCTGGTCATACTGATTGCAGCTTCTCCAATATAGTCGTTTGCTGCTACTTCCCCTCTTCAGTCGCGCGAGAACGATGTTACGCATCGTTCTTGCGAAACTTTCATTACAGTTACCATTTTTTGTCAATCTATTTAACTGATTGTAATATTTTTAAACTTTTATCGAGTTTATCACCAACCATGCATACCTATATCTAATTAAAAGTACCTATATTATGTGAACTCTATAATGCTAGACGTTATCGTAAATAATAAGCAGGTAAACCTATGTATATATAATACGAGTATGAATAAAATAAATATTTCAACGTTTTTAATGTTTTACATCGTATGGCGCACATGAAATAGTAATCACTATCGTAACATTTTGTCTTTTATGTAAAGCGTACTGCAGCAACGTTGATAATGAAAAAGGAGAGGAAAAAACACAAAGACAAAAATAAGAAACCGCCCTCGGATTCGTGTTCTCCCGGTTGTAGCAGTATGGATTGTATGGGCCTACAACAAATTCCCTCGTCGCCGCCGCCGAGTTATGAACACAGTTTGCAGGAGGTAAAAAAATATAATTACGTCATTGTTTATAATGTTTTTATACGCATATAATATTATAAAGAAAAAAATCATTTTTTTCAAGTTTAATAATAAGTTTCGAATAACAATAACAGATTAAATATCAAAAACACACATTTTAATTTGATTGGTCTTACAAAGTCAAATGAATCGTTATTAATTAATAATTATCATCTATGTCACTTGTATTCTTTTTGCCTGGATTGATTTTGTTTGAAATTTTATATCAACATAATAAAAATACCAAATACCTATGAAATTAAATTGTTGTTATGTTTATCAAATAATTTTTCCATAATAATTAACAACAAATTGTCGATTTTTGTTTCATTTTTATAACTTTGTTAAAATTATTTTAAGAAAACTGTTAGGTAAAATATCAATATATGTAATTATAAATTGTTTTAGATAATTAACGAGACGTTAAGTTGATTTCAATGTGATCACATCTAATATAATATCGAAGTAGAATTAAGGTTTAATATTTACACAAGTCATACAATCTTAAAATATTATATATAGGTACATTCGGTTATTTCGGGTTATTGTTTACAAATATAATATATTAGCAGGATTCGAAAATACATCATAGAAATTGAACCCAGTATCGATTATATCAATTATACGTAGAGTAAAATATTCTATACTTTGGCACTTCGCCTCCAGATTTTTTTCTGTACTTACATATATTATTATAGTTATATCCATATCACAAATCACAATATAAAGTTATCAAATAAACAAAAATGTATTTATTTTATTTTGATAATAATGAAACTATAAAATAACGAAAATCATCAAAATTAAATATTAAAGATTAAATCGAATAAATCGAATAAAATATTTAAAGCCGTAATTATTATAACCGTTAGCAAAAATTTTAAACTCAAAACGATTAACTGATTAACTATTAGGTACGTGTTCTTGTATTTTTTTTTTTTATATCCATACATCGGTTTTGTATAGATTTGTACAAAATATAAAAGCTACCAACTTATAAAATATATATATATACAGTATACACCTCCATAATTACATTGTCTATCATTTTCGTTATGCATTTATATTTTGCTTGTAACTGTAAGTCATATAAACTCGGGTATCGTCGTATCGGATATTAAGCTTTTTTCTAATTTTTTATTATATTAGCCAGGACAATCTTCCGATCACGGTAGTCATCTGCAGCAGATGGTCGCGGACGATGATATTTACGCCGAAGGGAGTGGTCAGCAGGCGTGTAACTCCGAGATCGAATGTCATAGTAATGGCTCACCTGTAAGACAAGAAATATTTCACAAGAGCAGCA
This sequence comes from Aphis craccivora, assembly GCA_009835225.1. NCBI lineage: Eukaryota > Metazoa > Arthropoda > Insecta > Hemiptera > Aphididae > Aphis > Aphis craccivora. The sequence goes on along the minus strand of VUJU01003965.1, from coordinate 17,551 downwards.
AAGAGTTTTATAAGGCGGTCGCTGCCCAGTTCGGCATAACATGTAAGATGAGCGACCACTGTAGGTGTCTAGAATGCCAGGTAAAATACTATTTTCATAAAAATAGGTATCAGCAGGTTATATTTTTTCTCGGATTTGTTCAAATGCCGAATTTAATTGTCTATATTATAAGCAATTATTAAATTATTATTATTATAGTAATTTAACGATTTTTATCGGAATTAAATGGGAAAGTTTTGAAACTTTGCAGAAGGGTTATTTATAGGTTTCTTATTAACCGAAAAAAAGTCGCCATCACTCCGAAGTCCGGAAGTGTCCGACATCTTGTATTCATGTGAATTCTTTAAAAAATAGCCTATAGGTAATCTAGCCATTAGCAGAATCTTAGAACAAAATATAACGCTGCATTATTATAAACTTATATGTTATGAATTTTATTTAAAAAAAAAATAACAATATAGTGAACATACTCTTACATAATAAGTATATTTTTCTAGCCAGTTTAACCTCCCGCCTATTTAAAATTTTGCAAATTTTTCTATCTAAATATTTAACATGCGATTCGCATTGATTTATACTACGAGTGCCAAAATTCGTGTGGCAACGGTTTACTCAGAAGATTAAATTTTTATGGATACTCAATTATGGTAAGAGCTATATAAAATATTTTTATATGCTATATATTTTATGGTTTTGCAAAGTGTGAACACGCAATGTATACATAAAAATCCATTAAAGGTTTGTTGTTATATTATTATTATTATTATTATTGACCGTATAATATAATATATATATATATATATATATATATAACAGTTCATTTCATCTTATATTGAACCATTTACTTTATATTATTTGTTTTGGTCGTAAATAAGAGAATTGCAATGTTTTTAAGTATCACTCTGCCAATTAAATAATAAATAAATAATGATAAAACCCACTTCGTGCAAAACCAGCCAAATTCATCCAGCTCTGTAGAATTATTAGTATTCAATACCATGCACTTAAAATTGTTTTATTTAAGTGTTTTTCTGAGTGCTTTGATATTTCCCGGTCTGAAGATGATATTTTAGGTTCTAGTCCTTTGTCATGATTTAAAAATGTTAACACATCATCATTTTATTATAGTTTAACCATAAAATATATAGTTTCTCATAATATCCTATTGCGAATTGCGATACAGAAAACATTTGCTTTCATAATTATTGTGATAATAATAAATAAATATATATATATATTTTATTACTATTATAGTAATACACTAATACCTATATTACAACTTACAAGCTAAACGGTATAGCAAATAATTATGAACTGAAACCAAATAAATAATGGAATGGAACTTTTGAAAATGTTTTTATAATAATATTACGAATTTAATTAATATCCGATAGTTTTCACTAGATTAAATTGATTCTGTCTTTCATATTCACATCAAAGGGTCGATAATTTATTTGATTATATTATTATTAAAACTCATGAATTATAAAATACTTAATTATTAACGTACATATACGTTATTATTATACAATGTATTTATTAATTCCGTAAAGATTGTGTTTGAAGTAATAAGTGAAAATTATTGGGAATACGTATTTTAAATTTGAATACTGTTTAAACTTTAAAAAATATATTTACTACTAGTCATGTTCGAATATTTGGAAAAGTATTTCTTTCCCATTAATAGTAATATTAATTAGGCAATTTTGAAAGGGTTAGAAATTAGCTTTTATAGTTAATAAATCAAAATTATATTAAATAAAAAATACTATTATAAGTTGTATTTAATTGTTATAAATTATACCTATAATAGCAACAATAAATGCTGGGTAGTTAGAACCATATATCAAACTATTATCTAAACAAATAAATTTTTGTAAAATCTATATTACCTAGGTATTTATATTTACAAAAATCAACATTGTATAATTTGATCCATTTACATAATTTTATTGATTGATTTTTTACTATGGTTTTTATCGGAGTTTTTATCATTGTATTCATACAATTGGTAATAGAAGAATGAATTTAACACAAACATAATATTTTTATTAAAACCTTTACAATATTTTCCAAATGATTAACTTTTATTTTTGCGTTATACTCAGAGGAACTTTGAACTATAACAAATTAGTGTTGTAAAAGGTAGCTTATTATGTACTTTTTTGTTATCCTGGCCATTATTTCTTTAATATTTAAGTATGTGCCTTTTTATGGATTATATTGGAATTTGTTTAATGTATAATTTATACATTTATACATTAGAAATATTTGTTTTGTCATAAATTTGAAACCATATTTATGGTATGATTATATACAAAAAATAAAAATACCTACATTAAAAGTATTTAAATACCTACATATTCTGAGTATTTTTTTCTCAAATTAAAAAAATAGTAGGTATTCGAATATATATATATATATATATTTATTTCGATTATTTATTTAATTTTTTGGACAGTTATACCTAATAAGTAATAACCTATTATTTCACACATTTTTTATTAGCTTTTTATATTATGATAATATATTTTATTTACTGCAATCGTATATTGTTGTACCTACTATTATAACAAAAAGTACTCGACGGGAAAACGAATAAATTGAATTTAATATGCTCGTACCTCATAAGTCATATTATGTTGATTAAAATATTAAATAAGTATATTATGTAAACTAAGTACCTATTTAACGTATTTTATTTTTATTGTCATCAGATAATTATAGCTGTTTACCTAGTTATAGGTACATCATTCTTTCCTATAAAGTAGAGGTTAAGGATTAGCCAATAAATATCGTGTTAATGTCAAAATATAAATGTTTAAACATAATAATTTTTGTGTCGTTTTAAGTGTCTATATCAATTTTATTATTCATGATATTTTTTTATTGTTATACAATCACTTTTTGTTAATTATTCAATATTAGTATTTGTAGTATAAATAGTATTTGATATTTTTATAAAATATTTTGTTTTGCAATTATTATTACTATTCAAACACCTACTTACTATTGTTTTAAAGGATTTTCGCCTGTTTGTATAGAAACCAATAAGTTAAATTTGATCCCATAATACATAATAATTATGAATAAACTAAATACGTTTATTATTATAGTTTTTTTTTTTTTTTTTTTTATCATAAACAGTGTTCTAACTTCTTATATTGTATTCATTATCCGTCACACGCGTGTTACGAACATATTTTAATTTGTATAAGTCATTAAATATATTTATGAATTATTGTAATAGGAATAATCATAACTATACAGAAAACCATTATTTACATGCAATCCGAGCTTTACCCAAACCCAACACGTAATTATAAGAATTTTTAAAAAAGTGACGCAACACGGGTATTATACCTAGATACTAAATACAATATTGATAAAATATCTAGTGAATCATCTTTTCTGGCGTAACAATACGATCGCTTTGCAATTTAATATTAAGCGTCTATTGTTACGCCGAATAAGTCGGTTTACGCAGTCTTGACGGTCGACGAACAGTATAAGTTCATCGCTTGTCACGCCGACACCTTCTGCCGACCAAAGCAACCGACTCATCACGCCGTGAAACTGCTACTTTCCGATTTCCAACAATCATTGAAGGAACGATATGTCTCGAGACTGTCTCTACAATAGTTATTTATATTTATCAAAAAAACACTATTCTGATATTGTATTCATATTTCATATCGCCATTTTCGCGTTATGAATATATTTTAATCTGTGCTAGTCAGTATATTTATACTATTATATAGGTACCTATCCGTATTGATAATAAATCAATGAACTATAGTATATTAATATGTATATTGTATAACTACCCACTACTAAAAGTATAATACAACTATAATTTTAAAACTTTTTTAAAAACTAAATTACATGACCGATTCTATTTGGCTTAGGCCAATTACGCAATTCAGTCTCGTGATTGATTGCCAAGCTCTGATTATTATACATAATTTAATTAATTTGTTTTTTTTTAGGTATATATACCTTATATACCTATATATACCTAGGTATATATATATTAGGTTATGTACCTATAGGTACACATAACTTGGTCGAATTTTTATTTTTAGTTCTATGATGTATATTATAAATTAGGTATAATGGTTCGTTAATTATTATTAGTCAGTCAATTAATCTTAAAACCCGGGCAAAATTGCAACACAAGCTTTTCCAACGGTTTTCTACTCTTAAATATGTCCTTATTAAAATATCAAAAATAAAAATAAAAAAATTGATTAAAATAAATATAACGGTTTATACTTATAGGCAAGCAATTTCATTTATTTCCTGTGATTGGATTTTGGTGGATTTTTGATATTTTAATAAGGACATGTTTAAAAGTAGAAAGCCGTTGAAAAAGCTTGTGTTGCAATTTTGCCCAGGTCTTACCATATTTTTAATTAGATTGACTAGACTATATGTAAAAGTTTAGATGACACAGCCATGGTATCATATTATATGGGCATATGGCTGTATGCTATTGCGTGTGGTATAGTCGCATGAAAGTGCACTCTGTCGAATTTTTGGAGGATAATCGGTTGTCATCCTGACATTAATGTAACGTGTCAAATAAATCTATTAAATATAAATAATAATAAATAATAAATAGTTTATAAATCTAATAAATCTCTTTCAATTTATCATGAAATTCGATTTCAGTGCGTATAGCTTTTCACAGAGTACAAATACATATTGAATACTAGTCCTGGACTCGAAATAGTTATAGGTGTTAAAATAAACAAAATACCTATGCACCAAAAAAAGTCTATGAAATGTGCAAACAAAAATTATAAAATGCAAAAAAAACTATAATACCTATTATAGTACATATTTTTTTTCTCAATTCCATAAAAAGGTAGTGCATACCTGCTGTTAGGTACCCTGTTAGGTAAATGCACATTGATTAATATAATTATTATACTTATTTATTAACGTCGTTTAATATTGTTGTGCTATTAACTATTTACTATTTATTAAAAATTGTTTTATTAAATACCTAAACGAAACACGAAAAAAAGATCTGATGTGTGGAAAACTGTTTACAGTTCGGCGATAAATACGTCGATTAGTCATAAAATATATGCGCGTTAAGCACTAAAATAAAGAAATACAATATACTCTAGACACTCTCGTATGCAATTTTTTTTTTTTTTTTAATTGATGAAATAAATTTAAATAAATAATTAATTAAATAAAAAAATTAATTTGTAACCTCTTATTTATTGTATACGGTACTAAATGGATTTCTGGCTTAGTATGCTATAGTGCTATAAATCGAAAACATAAAAAATAAGCACCAATCAAGCCCAATATATTTATAGGCACATAGTATTTTTTTCCTATACATAGACATCATCAGCTGTAAATTGAAATAAATAGTACTACGCGCGTACAAAAATGTAAACCATGATCGAGGATTGTTGATATTCGTTGAAAAAAATTTAGAAACATTAAATTTAAGTAGGTATTTAATAGACACAAATATCATATTTGTGTATAAATAATAAAATATCGACAAAGGTCGACCTACCTAATATAATGTGTATACAGATATACCGTGAGCGTCCAGGACAATGGATTTTGTATTTTTGTGGAAGCGAGTGGTTAAATTTTTTTTTCAAAATCGTTATTGTTTTAATCCTCTCGTTACTCCATTTACCCATCATACTTATTACTCCTACAGTCCTACCTAAACTGACTAAATTTAAGATAATATTTTACAATTTATTTTCATAATTTATAATATTAAATAGGACCTTTGTTTGACAATTAGCACACAAATCGCAAGCTTTGTATAGTCCCGGTCCCAGGGAGAAAATTCAAATATTTTAACTGTCAATTTTTTTAGTAAGTCTATTAATTTTTTTTTTTTTTTTTTGTACATTGTTCGGTCGGTATTTTGTTTCAAACTAACAAATTCCTATAAATTCGTCCTTGCGATACAGACGTCACATTAGTAGGTACACATATTGTAGTCATTACTGTCTACTATTTAGTTATTTATTACCCAATTGGACTCGGCTAGTCGGAAGTCGTAGCACGAACTTCGAAAATGGTTCCGATAATAAAAAATGAATAAATCGTTAGCGCGACATCTACGGTTCTAAGTCACTTTGTACGGTCAAGCATTAAAAGTGCGAAACGCAGGTCACTTTGTACTGTCCATTGTTAAAAATTATTTTAGATTATTATTAATTACCTACAATATTTTATAACAATTTATTTTTAATTGTTCTATTTTAATAATTAAACCTATACATAATTATTAGGTACTAGTTATTACTTAGGTATAAAACTTATATTTATAATATATACTTTATGTATATAATAGTACAAAGTGTCCGCGTTCTACATTTTTAACAATGTACAATACAAAGTGACCGTTTACCGACATCTACAGATCTGCACAGCATTCACGGTGTGGATAAAATTTAATCTACACAGTGCTGCCGTCTATCGGTCATGCTGTTTGCACGATTCAACGGTAGGATCACGCGACGTAGAGAAGATCTTTTATTCTTCGTCCGATTATTAAATTAATTCTCGAAAATCCGCCTTTGAAGAACATAACATAACATTATTATTAAAAGCGTAGTGCTCTGACCGTCTCAATCAAACGATTCTAATTAGTAATTAGTAAATTATGTTAAAAGACACAACACGACAAGAGTTTTGTTTTTATATCATTATTGTGCATTAAAACCGTATTTTTATTGTTTGCAGAGTCGGTACTTCGATTGTGAGTACGATCAAGAGAACGAACAGGAGAAGACGGACGGCGGGCTCGGGGCCGGCACGCCGATGTTCTTGTCAGAAGTCATGCACGGGTCCACTTGCACGTTAATTTAATGCATATTTTTCACTCAATAGATTTGTTATTTTTTTATAAAATACCTCGTCGTCGTGGCAATTATTATGTGTACCTACTAATGGCATCCCAATGATACCATACATAATATTATATATTTATATTGTTTTGCGTAATGACACATGTTTGATTACATTGCCCAGGGCCTACTATTATTATATTGTATTAATGGACATTTTAAAACCAGGCCATAAATATTTTACCGCCAAAAAAAAAAAAAACCTATAAAGCCTGTCTTATTTTTAAAGTTGACCTTCTTACATGTGTTCTTAATTTTTTTACTTTTACTAAAAACATTTTATTTTATAATAATACCAATTTACCTATATATTTATATATAATCATAAGTTACTAACTAAATCTAAACGGTTATTATCTATAAACTATAAATCAATTCTACAACATAATTATTGACAATGCATTAAAATAAAAATTATTAACAATTAATATTTTGTTTATTGGTTTTTATTTTCAATTTAAAATTATTTTTAAAAAAAACATATCAAAATTAACATAAATAATATTATTTATTGTTGTGGTAAGTAACAAATCAACATGAATTTAAATTGTGGTTACATTGTTTTGAATCAGATAATTAATTAAATTTATTTTATTATTTTTATTTTATAAATCACAACACATTCTTATTGTAACGAAAAGTAAAACAACCTTAAAAAAAATTATCTTAATTTAATAATAAGTCATTAATTACATAGTAAAAAAATTTATTTTGGTGGATTTATCATGCAGATTAATCGCTAGTTCCAAAAAAATAAATAAAATTTTACTATTATCTTATTCATAAGAGGTATCAATTATATTTAAACACAGTTGTAATAATTAATGAAATCTCCTAATTATATACATAGTATTATTTATTTAGTTCTGCTCTTATTTGATATTTCCAAGGTTTAATAGAATTTCTTAGCTTGTGATTCTTTACTGTTCCTGTAACAAAAAAAAAAAAAAAAAGAATTATTACACTAATACACACAAAAGATATCAGATTCTTGATATTAACATTGAAATTACATGAACAGTAATCAAAAAAGGTAATATTGTTCAATTTAATCATAATAAAAATGTATCTATGCAACAAAATTATTGAGAGTTGTATAGTCACATATCCAGATTCTAGACACAATTGAAACAGAAGAATATGTATGAATTAGTAGTCAAACATTGAGTGGAGACTATCTTTACTTTTTTGAGATTAGGAAACATAATTAAGAGAGAATGATATTTGTGTTAAGTTATTTTAATCTTTTTTTGGTTTTTGAGTCATCACTTAAAATTAGGAATGCTATACTTTGTTTATTTAAACAGAGGCAAACATTTTTTGTATAATTTTTATGGCCAATACTATGAAATATGTTGTGTTTTTAAGGAAAAGACTAATAATTAATGTAATAAATCAGAATGATAATCGACATTACAACAAGTAGTGATAACTAAAGTTGCTGTGAGAAAATGAAAAAAACAATGAAAGTCATCACTAAACCAAATAATCTTTTTTGTCAGTCAATCAAATAATCAACTTGTTTATTTTATCATTTTTCAAGATAATATTTTTTTTACTACAAAATAGTATTTAATCTTTGTGTGAATCAATAATAATAATAATAATAATAATAATTTCTTTATTTGTGAATTTGTGATACAATACTTGACAGGACTTTGGTAAATATATTGTACAAGTTACGCTCAAATTGCAAAGCTGATATAAGTTCTATATTACACTGTTTATATTTTTTAAATGAATAATTTTCATTTCAATACGTTAAAATTTAACATCTACTGACTCAATAGTTTCCACTATTTTAAATCACTCATCCCCAGGTATAAAAAAAATGTAATCTTTTTTTTTAATAAATGAAACGTTTTTAATTAATGTATAATACTATATAAAAGTATGGTGTATACATTATCAATAGTTACCTTTCACTTTCCACTTTCTTAGTTAAGAACTTGTCTCCTAAGGGAGGAATGCTTTACAGTTAGAGTACCACTTTTATTAACTAATTCAAATGACAATTAATCCCCTGAACCTCCTGCAAGACTTACCAGTAATTTGAAATATCTATCAACATAGTGTTAACTTACTTATAGACAACGTAGAGAATAAATAATAATGTTTGGCCCACTGCAGCAACCAAAACAATTGTATTGGTTGCACACGTAGGACATGATAGTTGTTGTGAATACCCAGCCTTCTGTGTAGATTCCCGTTTGATTGTATTCAGTGAATCCCTGATTTCATGTATAATTGATGCCTGGTCATAGCCTAATGGTTGAACTTGAGCCGTTGGTTGATGAGCTTGGTTTTTAATTATGTTTTCAGTCTTTGAATGTACTTCTGCCACTAAGTTCCTACAAAAGTATAAATTAAGTATTTTATGTATAAAAATTTAAATAATTTGAAAGTGAAATATTTAATTATCACTAACGCATAACTTAAGTAATATAAGACACTCTCAAGTAAAGATCTATTAAATACATATTTTATACACAATACAAGTTACATTGTTTAATGAACTTTTGAGTTATGATCAATGAGCTCAGTTAAATAAATTTGTTATCACAATTTATGAAACTCGCTCATACAGCTGACAAAAAAAAAAAAAAAATAATAATTACAAGCTACTTTAAAATTATAAAATAATAAAAATTTTCTTTTTTCTTGTAAATAAAAAAAAGCTTTAATAATAATAATAATTTTAACTTAATATATATAAATTTGCTAAATATTTGAAAATAATACCTGACTTCTCTCACAGAGTTGATAATACCATTTTGATTGTTTATCAATACATCAACATCTTGTCTTCCCATTCCTGCGTTTACTTGTGGAATTTGTACTGTATAAATACACAGAAAATAATCAATAAATTTATATAAATAGTTACTACAACAAGGTTATTACCGTGAGGTTGTCCTTGTGCACCACCTAATGATCCAATAATCGCCATAGTAGATTGAACATTAGATAACAAACTAAGTGTTCGTTCCTGACGACCCACTACTTCATCAAGTTTTTGGCTTAATACTTTTACAGAATCTACAATCTGGCTTTGACCAGAGAATATTTGATTTAATTCTCTTTGACTATCTGTTTCATACCAATCTTCAAATTCGTTATCTTCTCTTGTTTTAGTTTCTGGATGTTGCTTATGATAACTACATAATACAACAAAATAATAAATAAAAATAAAACTTACTAGTAATGTAAATATAATCTACACAAGGTAACTTAAAATAAAAATTTCAACTAGCTATAAATGTATAACTATTTAGAGATGATTTTTACGTTTGAGATATCTAAGTTTGATACACTGAAAATGAATTAGTATTTATTAATAATTATCTTACTCTTCTTTTTCTTGATCTAATTTCCGTTGGTAATCTGCATACTCTCTGGTTAGTTTATTTTCTTCATCTGATGGCTGCTGAGATGTACCAGCTGGTTTGAATGTTGTACCCGGTGGGTAAATACTATATGTCAAGAAATGATTTACATCATGATCATCTGAAATATAAAACTATTTTTAATAACAAGCTTATTTAAGTACATTAAAGAATATTCTGTTAAGAGATCACTACACAACCTGCAAGACCACCAGTAGCAGCAGATACACCAAAATGACCATTCTTAGGTAAGAAGACATTTTCACTTCGGAAGCAAATTTCAAAGTCCTTTTCGTTATTAGTATTACCACTATGGAAAAATACCTAAAAAAATAACAACAATAATTCATTATTTATTATATTAATGTTTAGATATTAACTTATTTATTTATGAACAGAAAACTTGCATGTTAAATTAATATATTTTTTAAAATTTATTTACAATCTATATTAAGTATGTAATAAATAAATTTGATCTGAAGAGAAAAAAATTATATAGAGAACACACAAATAGAAAAAATATTCATTAATATTATTTATATTATAATATAGGTATACATAAATAATAAACATTAACGTTAGTTATATAAATCTGAGTTCAAGTATCTATTTTTTTTTTTATATTTTTATGTCTTTTTTTTGGCACATAGATTTGAAAAGCATAACGAAAGTCGTGTAACAGAAAAAACATTACATAGAAAGCGTTACGATCTGCCTTAGCACACAGAATCGAAATGTGTTATGTTATGTTACAGGTTACTCTGGTTACCCATGGTAATAGGAAATTATCTGCCTTGGCACACAGAATCGAAAAGTGTAACAATTAGTCTGTGGTAGATCGTGGTTCATTTTATGTGAGACATAAAATGTCTCACTTCATTGCAGATTCGTATGCAATATGACATTATTATTTCTTTATGAATAATAATTAAAAGCTCTTTGGACCATTTTCTTTTCAGTCAATTGGTTATATAGGTAAGTCTAGAGAGGATTGAAATGGATATGTGGATTGTTATAAAATTGCTGGTAGAATTCAGATACTTAATTAGGGATGGTCATTATACTAAGGTTATATGGTGGGGAGGTTGGTTACAAACATACCAAGAAGCATTGGTTACTGTTATGAAAAATGCTGCTTGGACAAATTGTATTATTATTATATTTGAGCTTTTAGATGAACTTTAACTTTGAATTTCTTAAAAGACTAAAGGAGAACGAGTAGCTTGAGTTGAAAAGCTATTTCAGGATTTGGGACAGAGGCAATAATACTAGTATCATCAACGAAAGAGCAAAGAATTGTGATGTTGCTTATTGGAATATCTGAAATAAAAATGTTGTAGAGTATGGGTGCTAGAATACAAAACTCCAGAGTTAATAAGATGGTATTTAAAACAAACATTACCATAAGACACTCGAAAGGATCAATTGTTAAAGAAAAATAGAATAAGGTAATAAGGAGTAAGGAGAAATCTAAGTTTATATAGTAAATTTTTGTTTAATGATTATTACCAGGTCTATGATTTAAAAACATTAACGATTTTTTATAAAGTATCTTTTTACAAATTTTGACAAAGGTGAGTAAAAGGTTTTTTAATTTCTCCACTGTGATAATAATAGGAAAATTTTGAATTTTTCATACTTTTATAATGTCCACATAGATAATAAAGATATGGATAGGACATATCGGTCTTATCAGCGGTATTTAAGGGGTTTAGTTGAGGCCAAACAAGTATACCTATATCGAGTATTGATTATCATGATAAAACCGCCTCAATTGCCTTCCCCTCCAGGCACACGGCCTCAAATATATTTAATATAGGCGTAGCCTATCCATATCTTTATTATCTATGAATGTCCATCTTTCTAACGCGTAGCATAACAATTTTTACATTCAAAAAATCCATTTTATTCTTTCATTTTTAATATTGGAGTAAATTTACTTATTATTAAACATTTAAAGACAAGAATATTCACAATTAAAATACCTAAAAGTCAATTCATCCCAATATTAAAAATAACTGATTAAAAAGGATGTTTTTAACATAAAATTTAATATGTTAAGACTTAATGAGTTAGTAAAACTCGATCAACACATATGGAGACATACTACAAAGCCCTCTTAAGCATTGAAAAATTGGTTGTCACTGCCAAACAACAATACATACCGTTAATGTGTTCATATAATATTCAATTTTGGCTCTTGTCGCAAAAGGTTTATTTCTAAAATCTCTTAAACATCCAGATAACTGTTGAGTAGAACCATCACTATAAAGAAAAAAACACGGTAAATTAAATATTTATTTAATAAACTAATCGGTTAATTTACTTTGCATGATCAAAAACTTGTGTCCCATCATTTACAACACCCATAATATATGGATTATTGTGTTTGCCATCATTGTCAAAAGAATCAAAAAATATTCCTAATCCAACCCACTTGTCAGAGCTACCAAATACTGGACCAGTATAGTCGCCTTTAGAAGTTGTGTACCAAAATGCCTGTTTAAAATCATGTATTAATATTAAAAATTAAAATAAGTTATGATAACAATAATGTATAGTATATATGTACCAAGCCATCAGCACCAATTCTACCTCTTCCACTGACTCTAAAATTAATTTCAACTGTCCACCAATCAAACATTGTTTGACTTTTTGTCCAAATTGCTCCTGCGAATAAATTTTCATTATCAAATCTACTAATACAAATCGACAATAATGAAACAAGTATTTCACAGATACTTAATAGAAATGATACTTGATGATACCATGATACTTTATAATTTATGCAGTTTTAGTCATTAAATTAAAGGATGAACATAATATTATATATTTTTTTCATTCAATTAAATTGTTATTCAAAAAATAACTGATTGCTACAATTTATAATTTACTTATTTATCATAAAATGCATTTTAACAGTTAACACAATTTTACTATTTGTTACATCATTTTTGCCAAGCATAAACTATATAAATAAAATAAAATGTAGGTAATGTTTTCTTTGGCAAATATCTAGTTGATGATGTGAATAAAATTTATCAATAAGGAAATAAGACTATCAACTTTTGTATTGTTATTAAATACTGTTACATATTTTTTTTAAACAGTAATATTATAGTTCATAAAACTTTTGATGGAATAAACCTTATATTATCATAATAATTGTACTATGAGAATAAAAATATATAATATCACAACAGATAAGATAAGAACAAACCTTTTTGACTTTTTAATGATGGAGCAATTCGAACATTATCTGCACTGGCAATAGCATCTATAATATAAAATAAAAAATATAGATGAATAATACTTTTAGTGTAAAGCAACGTTCTAACTTATAATAAAGTATTAACAAATATTACATCAAATTTTCACAATTATACCTAATATAGATTATAATTAATTTGGATAGACTGTTTACGATTGATTTAAAATTGATTCAAGCTCTTCTCGTTTTAAATAAATCATTTAGAAATAAAAAACTTTGGAGAGTATTTTAAGGTGTAAATACATACCTCCATTGTTTTTTTATTTTTAAATGTATTTTTTGATATTTTTAATATTTTTGTTGAGATAATAATTTTTGTTTATGAATGCTTCCTTTAATATTTGTTTGAATGTATTTAAAGATTAAAGATAAAAGATTACACACACTAAAAATATACACGAGATTCCACTCACGCAGTCTTTTTGACCGTGCATTGAAACATATCACTTAAAAGTCGATAAATTGAAATAATAATTATTTTATTGCTCTTAAATAAATAAAAATTGTCAAACGCTTTTTTTATTGATACTTAATATAAACAAATTAAACTTTCATATAAATGTTATTACATATAAGGTTATATCACAGTATACCACGGCACCACACACACAGTCTTTTAGACAGTTGCTTTAATAGATAATGAACTATGAACCCTTCTATAGTATAGACATCAAATTGTATTCAATTGGGAGTTGCATCTAATTTTAGTTTATTACCTAATTAGAAGGTACCTAGGTTGGGTTAGATTAATATTTCATATTTATGAAGCAATGAACAAAATTCTAAAAGCCCAGTCTTGATGACCGTGATGCGTGTGCTATAGGGTCATGTTAAAATTTATTAGTATGTATGAACTAAGTGTACTTTTTTGTAAAAAACAAGTGTTTTAAAATTATTGTTATTAATTACAATCACTTCAAAATAAGTAAGCTTTAAAAGTTTTTTAATCGGTATATTTTTGCTGCGAAAACTTCAAGTGCAAACCATTAATTTTAAGAGCGAATTTCAATAGCTTTTCAAGTGCAATCATACTGTACAGTCGTTACCAGCTGTCGGTAATAGGGCATTAAGTTTACGAAAAGCTGTTTCTAGGATTCGTTACCAAACGTAGCATGATCGGACGTACCTATATGAATCGTTCAGTGAAGGAAATAATCGATTAATCGAGATAGAAACACCTATGTACACAAAGAAAATATTATAAACAGTGACTGGGAAGGATACGCAGCAAACGTTTTCACTTACTTCCGCCATACTCCCAGAACGGCACGGACCCGTCCTTTTGCGCCAAATACGGCGGTTTGAAACTGTACTTGTACTCGAACCGGGACACGACCTGGTTGCAGCTGCCCAAGTCGGCACGGCCCGACAGCAGGACGAACACGGCGGACACCACCACCAGCGGCAGACGATACTGCGACGACATGTTGATGCCGAACAGCTGGACCGTTCGGGCGGACGACGAGTCTGCGGTACGACCTGCTCACGACGGCTGTCGATTGTCTGTAAGTACGTGTGCCGCTCTCAAACTGGCGAGTTTCGAAACTGTTGTTCGCGCGTGTCTATCACAACGGTGTCATCGGCTGAACTGTACCGTTGGCATAATAACGTCGTCGTTATTATTATTACTACTACCGATTTCGGCGGTCCGACGGTTACACGTTGGAGGTTTTACGGTAGTATTATTATTATTATCACTATAATTTCGACATTAATATCAAACGGCTACAATATTATTACTATTATTATTACCAAATAAATACGTGTGCGATTATTGGAATCAGTGGGCCGCCGCCGGTCGCGGGTACGCAATACGTTTCCGCGATATCAACAAAAATACGTGACTCGCCGACGCTATCAGAACGATCGCTTCTGCCACATCGTCACGTCGACGCGCGCCATACCGATGGCTGGCCGACTGATAACGACTTACGTACGTGTCCGATTCACGACGGACGCCTCCAACGAGACGCCGTCCTCCCGGTCGAGCCGCAACTTCCGAGGTCCGACTCGCACGCCGAGACGTTCAAATCGGATATCCGGAATATCACGACGATTATAATATTATTACTTATTTCGTATAAGATTTCACGAGTACGCACTTCTACTATTACAGTGCAGTACCGCAGTGGAATTTAAGTGTACACCGTGTAACCATTATAATAATAATATGTTATCATCAAATCAAAATCGCTATTGCTGGCAGCTGTCTAGCTATAGTGTAGGTTTTATACCACAATTAATACCTATATAAAACATAATAGAATAGTTTTTGGTTTAAACACATTGATGATGATAATACTAATATACTGATTTTAAATGTATCAACATTAAACGTACTGAGTACAGACCATGAAGATTATAATATTATAGTCTTCATGGTACAAACAATACGCACTTGATAATCACATTATCGTGTTACTTACTAACTTATTCTATTATTTTATTTATATTATAGTACCTCATTAATTCTAGACTCAAGTATATACGAGTATGATAAATTTTAACACCCACCCACCCAAAATTCCTAGTCTAGGCCCGTTTCACTTTCACAACGCCACTGGTGTAGGTACCTATTTAAAATACATTTTGATTATTATTTATTTTTTTGAGGAGGAGGTGAAGAGGAGACAGCAACTGGTCCAGTCCAAAACATCGTAAAAGTCATAACGGCGATGAATTTCCGTTCGGATTTAGAATCACTTTTTATTTAAAAAATACATGTTACATTTGTTGTCAAAATATTGATACTAATAGTTTATAAATATCTTTGTATGAATGTAATAGTCGTAGGCAATACACAATTATAACAATATCGTAATATTATCATAATTTAGGTACCTAGGTACTATGAAAACGATGTAGCCGTGTAAATGTACTCTAAGCATTGGATAATAATAGCCATAAGCGTCTAACATACAGTCAAACAGACGGTACGCCGGTACAACCGTACAACAATACCGTTTATTAAAATTTACAAAATTATTATATCATATAAATAAAATCAGTTTTTATTACAATTTACAATCACTTTTATTCATCTTGGGTACTTATACTTACTTATATAGTTATATAATATGTATAGGCCTCTTAAAGACTAGAGTTTTTTAATATTGCTTCAAAATTCATTATTATTATTCACAGAAACCAAATACAAACGTTTTTAAAATTAAAGTTATTTTTAAAAATCAAAATATAATTTTATGTCACTATCTAATCTTCGTACAGACTCGTACCTATTATTTTTTTTTGTCTTTTTGATGTATCATCTCGATCTCATCACCAGTTCATGTCATCATGATAAAACTAATACTCTCACCTGCAGCCACTAAACTGTCATAATATTTGTAAAACATTAGATAAGTCAACTGGCAACTTCCAACCAAAATTTTTAACTGTAAGATTAATGAAGCACAAAATGCAAATTTCATTCTACTTATTTGGCTATGTCCTATACTATCAGTAAGGCTTAAAAACGTGCATTAGCATTTCTCAATCTTCTCAAGTTGTATAAAACACCAAGTACCTACTTAACATAAAATTTCGTTTTTAAAATTACAGTAGGTACCTATTTATAATATTATAAAATTACATTTTACATATAAATATATGTATAATAATTACATTTATTTTGAATGATTGGCATAATAATGCGTTTTATATTTATTTGAATATTATCAAAAAAAAAAAAAAGCGGGCAAGTGGGTACCGCTCTGCTGTACATTAGGTGCCGTGTGGATCACTATATATTGTAGGACGGTTAAATTTGAATCCAATGATAATTATCAATTATCATTGTATACGAAAAACGATTCTGAACGAAGAAGATTTGTCAGCCTAGGATATAATTTTCAGTGGTTGGTAAAAAAGGTGGTTTATGTTTTAATGGCCTGAATACGTCAAAATTTAAGTTATTTTATAATTATTGTAAGCTAAACTCATGAAAAACCTTGTATTATATTTTCAACTCTTAGATACTTATACAAAAATAT
>VUJU01003963.1:0-21982 GCA_009835225.1 Aphis craccivora | reverse complement strand
AAAAAAAAACTGACGGAATTTACATACACCCATTATAGGTAAGAAAAAAAAACTGGCGGAGTTTACCATAGACCTATTATTACCTTTTTATCTCGACCGATATTCTGGCGGAGTTCACAATCGCCCGTTTAGCAATATAAACTATTATTGCACAAATATTTCACTATTTAATAGTATCAAAGCTCAACCATAAATATTAAATACACAAAATAATTAACACACAAGTGTTCAAGACTAGGTACTATGATTTTATTTAGCTTTTAATTTTAATAATAAAATATTTGTAGTTTATACATTTTCCTTAACCTGACCTAATCGAGTTTACCATTCAAACATATTTTTATCAGGATAAATATATACCTAAATTTATTGAAAATAAACAAAATTCCTAAATAATTATAAAATCATTCTTCTCGACATAGTTTTCTAGTAAAATGAAAATGGTGTTGAATTATTCACGAAAATATAAACTACTATTACATTATGTATAAACGTGAAAATATTATTTCTAAGTACCTAAATATTTTACAGGATATATAATAATACCATGGCGTGGTGTATTTATTATGTTCCCGTGCATGGGGTCATGAATGTGCATAATGAGATCGTATAAGTTAGGTACAATAATTCCAATGGAATTCAAATCATTAACTTGATAACTGGTAACGGCAAGTAATTAAAACAATACTCTAGAAAACCGTATTTTAATTGTGTATTTCGTAAGGCCATATAATAATAATAATACTTTAGCGTGGTGAGACCCGGTCTAGACAAATTAAATTCGACATTTGTCAAATAATGTATCTCATTCAGTTTCGACGCTCATTTAACAATTAATTGATGACGACATCTGGCACAAAATTTGACTTATATTGTCTTATTGAGAGTGGGATTCTAATTTGAAAATACTTTTAAATTCATTGTTTAGTATTTTATACTCCTAGATCACTCCATATAATTTTTAATTCAACTATTTACGATAATTACAAATTTATTTTAATAATTCATTCAAATTTTAGGTTAGGTTAGGTTAGGACCAACTGATTTCTATAACACAAGTCAACAAAACAATTTATTGACAAAACCTAGACCATATTTTGGGTAAATTTACCCAAACGACCTACGCCCTTTCGGATACCGGTTGATTCAGGTGTGAGGTTCCAAAAAAACGTCCTTACACACAACCTTTTTAAATTGAGTTACAATTTGACCTCCATAATATACGAATCACCATAGCCTATCACTGCAGCATAATGATAATATTATATTATTTTGTTATTACATTATTAATATCATCATTATAGGCTCAACTGCTCAAGTAAAACCCAGTATTATCTACATACTGTAAATTATGTATATCAATACATGTATATAATTTCGATGATTTACTCTTCTGCCATTTCGGGTCTAACGAAAGACTTATGGAGCCGCAATACTTAGAAACACATCTTGATATTATAGGTATAATGATTATAAGTTTCGTTTCATTTCAATTACAATAACAATAATAAATATTACAGTTTAGTAATGTAACATATTATTTACTTTTATTTTTTTTTTTTTATTGGTTTAAAACAAAACTATATCAGCTAAATTCAGTTCATATAATGAAATATATATTATTTTTTATTTTTATTCTTTAAATAAATATATTTTTTAAAGGTTTTTTGGTGTCTTTGACTTGAATGTATCGTAAAAAAAAAGAGTTAAATTATATTTTTAAATTTTTTATTTTGTTACATGTGTAATAAAGTTACAACAAAAATAAAAGAATACCTTAAAAAAAAATAAAATCAAAGTTTTATTGATTTACTTATAATAAGAATTGCATTAAATACATGGAAATAAAATATTTCTTGTGAAAAAAAAATCTTTCTTCAAAATGTTAAGTCATAGAATAATATAGGTAAATTTCTCTGGTAACACAAACTCCAAAAATCCACTTTTTTCTGTGCTATTAATTGTATCAATTCGTAAAATTGATTTTTCCGTGGGAAATTGATTGGTACAAATTCTCAAATCAGTGATAAAAATTGATACAAATCAGAGTACAATAAATTAATGGCACAGAAAAAAAAGTAGATTTTTAAACTTTGTGGTGCCAAGGAAACTTACCTGAATAATAAGTATTATATTAAAATTTGAGCGAAATACGATCCCCACACATTTGTGTAAAACACTAAAATGACAGGGTTTTCCTCTTAAATATTTTGTAATTGTTTTATTTTCGTCAAAACATTTATTACGAATTACGGAACTAAGTTTAATGTCAAAAAACTGATGAATATCAAATTAATGGTAAAAAGCTGTCAATTTATGACCAATTAAAGATAGGAAAATAATAATAAAGAATACATATTTAGTCATAAGCTCAACAGATATTATTTAAATATCTTAGAACTATAATGAATAAGGTGTATACCAGTATTAAAAAATTCATCTATCGTTTTACTTTCTTTAGACGTTTTTATTTTTTTTTCTTATTAATGAAATATTCTCTCGCTGAAATCTTTAGTGTAAAAACACATCCATCGAAAATCAGCGGTGGTGTCCTATTGTAGTTTTAGAGAAAATAACATGTCACTTAATCTATAGTCAACAGTATTATGAGTTTTTTTAATAAATTCAAATTCTAGTATACATATGTATTTCTTTTTAACTTTATATAAATAACTATATAAACTACACAATAGAATTAGAAACAATAAGATCCAATTTGCGTTGATACCAATTTTAGATTTTGAGTGAAGTGATGAACGTATTGATTTTACAATATAATGCTGAATGTTTTTTTAATCAGTAATTTTTCACTTTTAAGGTCAGTAAAAATGCTTCAAATTTTCAACTTTGGGTGAAGTTTTTGGTAGGAAGTTGGAAGTAAATAGTATTTTGGGTAGATACCAGTAAACAATTCTACAATATTTCTCTCGGTAATCATAATTGAGAAAAAAATAAGTAAAAATCGATAATTTTTACGCTAAACTAATTTTTAAAAATTAATTAATTAATTAAAAACCAAATCGCCTTAGAAACTTGAAATTTTCACAATCTTCAATGTTATTATTTGTTATGCGTAGTATAGTTTTTACAATATTTTAACTTTTTTTAAGATTTTTAAATTTATATAGTACAAGGTATTTTTATTGGAATAATAAGAAAATTCATTTTTATATGTATGAACATATTTTATAAACATTCAAAGTTCAAATTTTGACAAAATAACAAATTAAAACAATAAATAGTGAAAACATTAATCATGGAAACATAAATATTTTACTTTTAAAATACATTTTATTTAACGCAATAAAATTTTCTAAATAAGAAGTAGATTAATTCTATATTATGAATTTTATTATATTATTAATACCTACCTATTCACTCGTTTAGGTGATATTTGGTAAAAATAAAATCAACTTACCATAATAGTATTAGTAAAATGAATTACTACATATGATAGAAATACAAAAAAAACATTATTTTATGAAATATTCTTGGTGATAATATGTATAAGCTAACAAATCGTCTTCGCTCAGAAATCAGAATCGTTTTTCATATACTCGTATTATTTAATTTAAATTTAATATTTTGTCCTTTAGTGCAATAAATAATTAAGTTATATACTATATTTTATTATATTGTTCAAATATAATCTTAATACCGTCCCCTCGGTGTTTGTATCAGACTAACCGAAAGGACTAACCCAAATTTTGTTTTACAGGTGAACATCAGTAGTTCTTGGTTGTTGCCTCAAAACGAGTTTCCCGTATTTTATCGACATTTCAGAGATAGAGTCACATGGTTTGAAGCCGATGCTGTGTGCCAATTTCACCACGCTCAACTGGCCACAGGTAAGTGTAAACGCCAATATATTGAATTAAATCGATCGCTTGTTATGTAAGTAATGTGTAGATATAGTAGATTTTACAACAGTAATGTACAAAAGTGATCTGCAGAAAATATGTATTACATTCAAACATTCAATACTGGAACGGTAAAAAGTTTTT
This sequence comes from Aphis craccivora, assembly GCA_009835225.1. NCBI lineage: Eukaryota > Metazoa > Arthropoda > Insecta > Hemiptera > Aphididae > Aphis > Aphis craccivora. The sequence goes on along the minus strand of VUJU01003963.1, from coordinate 17,978 downwards.
AAAATATTTTCGTTAGGAATCTGTGCCGATGTTGAAGGAATAGAATTTAATTTTTACTATTATATAGTACTATAAAGTCTAAAGTTGTAATACAGGGATTATTTTAATATTTTAATAGAACATCTCAAATTATTAACTACTTATTTTTTCAACAACTCTCAGCTATCATTTACATACACGTTTTAGTTTTTGAACAAATAAATAAATGTATTTATTTTACAATAGTGTGTTATTGTATGCAATGATTTATCAATGAATTTAATTAATTTAAATTATCACTTACATCATAGTGAATTATTCCTTAATGACGAGCTGCTTTAAACAGTAAACTATGAACTGTTCAGAAAAATGGTTTCCTACTTAATTGTTATTATTTAAGTAATATTTTTATTTTTTACGTAATTTAACATTTTTTGGTTCAACTCATCAAAGATATTTTAAAATATACTTTTCTATTTATTGTAACCCAACATTGTTAATTCAATTCCAACAACCATAGTATCTGACCTGCAATGCCATTATTTTCACACGATCTAAATTAAATACCTAACTCGTAACAACCCTATACACATAAACATTTTGTAACGCATACAAATGGAAACAGTTAAAGTGGAGAGTGGTTTTAATTTATGTACCCAAAAAAAAAAAAAATATAAACATTTATATTCGTTGATGAACAGACATTAATCAAATGAAAACCCAAACATTTTAAAGGACAAAACTATTTATTCGTTTATTCCGAGATGATTATCATATAGTATTATGTTTTGAGATACGTATATAATTTCATTTTATTATGCTGTTACAATGGATTTCTATATACACATAGAGAAAACAAATTGTTATACAAGAATTTCTCCCAAGAGAATTCTCACTAATTTCATCGCATTCATTATTATTTATTAGTTTTTCTTATTTCTATTATTTTATATTTTTTTGTTTTTTCATTAAGATGACAATTATCTTTCAAAAACATCAATTTTCATACGTTAAGTTAAATTACCATTAGAACAAAAAAAATTTCAGTCATTTGTGTTGTTTGTTTTATATACCTATGTATAATAATTTATATTAGTTTTTATCCTAGTTATTTGCAATATGATTCAGTTTTATCCAAACAGAGTACATTTTTTATTTTTTTAAATATTACTTAAGTGAAAATAAATTAATATACCTATATATATATAGATATATATAATATATATTTTAATATAATAAATTATTATTTATTTTATAATGTTTTTTTTTTTTTTTAATTTTTGTTATACTATTCACATCGACATAATATCATGGTGTTTTGAGTTTTCTGTTTCGTATTAATTATTCAAATCTTTATCTAGATTACGGGCATCATAAAATTACTACGCAAATTGTATTATAGCTTTAAAATTAATTGGTTATATTATCAATATGAAAATAGACTACTAAAAATGTAACACCTTCCTTGTGTTATCTTATAACTCTCTAATTATATCATTAACCACGATTAAAAAGAATATAGTGCATTAACGCACCATAATTCAGTTAATGCAGGCTTCATATGTGGATTCTGTTTTCTTAAGTTATTGGTAAAAAAACGTAAAAATATGCTATGGAAGTGGAAAATGGTGACACCTAATGTTCATACAACCTTTGATGATGTTTTTATTGTTTACTTAGGTATCACATCCAACTAGGGAAATCAAAAAATAATAAATAAATATACTTAAACAACGAAAGGTAATTTATTAATACACCACTAGACTAGACATACATATTACAGATTAATTTGATTATAATAATTTTGTTTACTACACTCCAACAGTATTTAAAATGTTCGACTTCAGTATAAATATGGTAAAATTCATGTCTGTGTATACTTATATTATAATCAATATTAGTAAAAAGTTTTTATTCGATAAGATCAAAAACTGTATAATTTAAAAAATAAAAATGTTATACAGATTAATAATTACACAATAATATATTGTGTCTACCTATAAATATGTTATTGTTTCGCAAACAGTTCTATTCAAAATCCCTGCTTCCAGTTAATTAGTTGCATAAAAAATAGAATAATTAATAAAATAATAAATGCATGAAATACTATATTTTCTATCTTGTTTTATAAGAGTTTTTAAGTTTATTTATATGATGATCATTTTTTTAATATATTATTTACAACGCTTGTTTATTTTTAATTGCAATTTGTCTAGTTTAAAATTGTATATTTATTTAAATAAAAGGCTCGTATGATTTAAATTTATTCATTTTAAATATAAGATTGTGTTAACATTATTTTAAATAAAGCTATTAATTAATTAATGACATTTTATTTTAGTTCACATTTTTTACAATTCAATGAACAGTTTAATCAAATTTATTAGCATGCAAATTATATAAATTATATAGAGTGCCAATTTATTTCAAATGCATTATTAAACCATTAAAATTTTCACAATAGCATATTTTATTAATGTTCCTACACCTTCTATGAATAATATTCTTATATTGAATAATAAAGAAGCATAAAATACTGATAAATTATTTATTCGTATTAAATTCTTATAACTTTTTATTTAATTATTTAGTATTATAATTAATTTTTTTTATAAATAAAATGTTGCAATTTTCAATGGTTAAGAATGTTAATAAACAATTTAATAGCTTTAGTCAAATATAATATTTTTGATTTAAATGCTGAATTATTAAAATCAAAATTAAACAGCTGAATAAAAATTTTTTAAATTAATATTAATCACAAAATAATATTAAAATGAAAAAAAATTATTTCTTAACTTTTTGATTTGAAAAAAACAATAGTTTTTTTTTTTCATTTCATTTACGGAAGTATAAAATTTCAATAATACAATCAACTTAATTTATTTTAAATCCATTATTATTATTTTACTTTAAACGGAAAAATAAAGAATCCATCAGCAATCATACAGTTAACAAGTACCTAATTAATACAAATTTTGTACAGAACCATAAAATGATTCAATACTTTATCCAACTTTGTGGTAGCTTTATTATTTATTTGTATTCTAATAATATGATGAATTATTAATTGGCGTGATTACGACTTCGCAAACTTTAAACTATTATTATGCAAGACTTAACGGTTTTAGTGGTTAAAAGTTTAACAGAATATCACTTCAGGTTTAAAACTAACTTTTAACTGTGCCACAAAAAAAAACTAGTTAAAATGTATATTTAATCTATTGAGTCCTAAATAACATGAATGTGGAAAAAAAATTATTTGTTTTAAAATCTCACGAGATACCAGTTTTGATATAATTTATTATATTTTTTATTTTTTACATAGTTACATTAAAAATATTATCTACCTTAAAATTGAATACTCTTTGTTGGTAGAAACTTTTTAAATATAGTTCAGAATGGTAAGTCATCTGGAGTTATGTCCTTTTATAAGTATAATAAAATATATAATATGATAATACTGAACATATTAAACTAATGCTCGTTAATCAAAAATATAAAAATTAACAATAACCTAATAGGTAATGTAGTTTTTTTTTTTTTATTAGCTTTTAGTATACAACTATGATAGCTCAACAATTACTTATTAAATTAGTATATATAATAATACATAATACATTACAAAATACAATTATATAGTAAAGCCAGCATCCAATATAAAAGAAATTACAATTTTAATTGCAATAGTGGATTTTGTGTTAAGGATTGAGTTAATATTAAAATAAATATTAAGGGAATTTAGTGCATTAGTTAGAATTAGGCGTTTTTCCTGTAAGGTAGGGAAGTCAAACAAAATATGGGATAGGTCACAGATACATTAATTTAAATGAAGTGTACAGAATGGAGAATCATTTAAACCAAGTTTGAATGAGTGACTGGGTAGAAGATGGTGTCCTATGCGCAACCGATTAAATTGAACAATATATGATCTATGCAAGTGTAAGTTATTAAACCAAGTTTTTTTATGGATGTTGGGAGTAATATTTATATATTTTGAGGCGAAGTCTGCAGGTAGATCGTTCCATAGAGAGAGCCACATGTTGGAGGTATACTGTTTTATCAGGGGGATGAAGTCGGAATGAGGGAGTTGAGTAAAAGGAAGGAAGATAAGATTAAATGAAGATTTAGCCAGGTTGTCTGCAACCCTCGTTACCGTGTATACTGTATACCCGTATACTATACTATAGGTAATGTAGTTATTTAAAATAAATTAAGTTGTGATATTAATTTAATTTTTAAACAATAATTGGCTTACTTTCATACCAGAGTTTAATTATTCTGGGACGTAACAGCAGAATGAAACATATTCCAAAAAAAATTTTAAATTATGTTATCTATATTGACCCTATAAATAATACATGTTCGTTAGTGACAATGTGTGTTAAATGACCATTAAAAATTACACTCAAAGATTTTGGTTTATAAGTTACAAACAACTGCGCAATGAAACGAAATTTCCCTTAGTGTCAAAATAAATAATTAACCTAAATAAAATCAGAGTAGCAAAATTATTATTATTATTACAATATTGGTGAACAAAATAAAATATCTTAACCTATACAAGATATTAAAGACATCTTCCTACAATACAAACTAGACTAAAGATGATATTTATTTTTTTGTATAATCATGTTTATTATAATTATTATTTATTGTGCGTTTATAACTTAATAAAACATTTGATACGTTGACACAATTAATTAATTAAATTTAAAAAAAAATATATTTTTTCATTGGTAAATAGGTATTGTGTAAGCCGTAAGGTATATATAAAGCAATTAAATATATTTAGAATGGACTTAATTTTATGGAAATATCTCCAGGGTAACACGTCATATTTATTGGAATGTAGCAAAATACTATAGGTATATTAACTAAATATAATTTGAATAGCATTCCAAATGTGGTTGCCGAACGATTATTGCTATATAATATAAAATATTTAAAAAGAGTTAATTTTACAAACCATAATTACATCGAACTATGTAAAACAAAAATAAACAGTTAGACGCCATTACGTCAACGTCACCAACTATTTAAGTTTAAAAACGCCATGCACTCGCGTGTTTAAAAGTTATTGTCAACGGTTTATTTATCATAGCGCAAACCTATTGTAATAGTTAAAGTTTTTGAACATTCGCCGCTTCAAACGTATGTAAAAGGGACAGTGGTTACTACTGTAGTAATATAATATTATTTTAAATTAGTATATTATTGTTATGTGCTGTTTGCCATTAGAAAGCGTTTTTTATTTTTTTTATTCGTCTCGTCGGTCGATAGTGTCAGTTTGTTGAAAACGAAAATTCGAAAATGTCAACATTTTCATCGACAAATTTAAGGTGTGATGGTGTTATAAATACTGTTGTCGCCACATTTCAGAACCCCGCCGGTCATCGCAATTTCCTTTCTTTCTTTATTTATTATGTTTTTGTTTTTTTATTCGCTTGAACATAATTTACGCGATTGCCGTTCAATAATGGAATTTACCGTCGTCGACTGCATGTCTCCGGCATCGGATGTCGAAACGCCGCAGAGCACGACAGTAAATTTATCTCGAATATCCTGCCCGTACCTCATAAATATCGTGATAAACGATGGTTGTATAGTACTAAACACTGCATGACTGTGCATTGACAGTGCCGGCCCACGGACATCGGTAGTAGTGGTAGAGTTTTATTTTTTAATAATCGGCCGGAAAATCTATTCATCAGTACCGAGTGTCAGATGTATTGGTTTGCGCGTGCACGTACTCGATCACACACACACTCACATCAGTGCGTGTATTAATCAGAAAGGTTTTAATTCGACATGCCATTGAAACGCGTATCCGAAATTGCACGGTAGTACATTTGGCATAATAAAGAAAAATGTAATAAAAATAAATAAAAGGTGAATATTGATTTTTGGCAGACGTTTCGTTGAAAATATTAATATAATATAGGTAGGTACCTATCGTTACATACACGAAACACGACATTTACCTAGATTTTCAATTACAATTTCACAGTGTTAATGACGTGCGTAGTATAATACTATATGATTTTTACATGTTTGACCGTATACAGAGTTAAATATTCAAACAACATTTTTTACTATAAGTTGATAGTCAATAAGATGAAAATAAACATGAATAATTTTGTGAATTATAAGTTCAAAATCTAATAGATTGAGGTATCTCTACTCGGGACACGAGAATGTCACCTCGAAATTTTAATGACATGGAATTAAGAATGTATAATGTATATTGTATATTATATATTAATTTTAATTAAGTTATATGGACTTTAAATTAAATAACAAATACCTAATCAAATTACTTATTTAAAAAGCCGATACGATAAAACTGACTCACAAGCCTTTCAAAAACGTAATGCTATTTAATGTTTGTATTCACCAATTACCAATGAATATAATTTGAAATAATCAGTGATATTTAATAAGTGTACAAAATGAATCGTATTTCAAAGTAAAATAAATTAAAGTCTCTCTATATCAACATTTTTGTTATAAACACTTGTATTTAATTTAAAAATAATAATTATTAATTAAACCTTACAGATCTCATATTTTGTGTGTGATATAAATTCCACACGATTGCGTTATTGTTAGCTAATATTATTACACTTATACATTTCATTATTAATTAATATTATAATTAAACGTCTTAATTAAAATAACAAAATGTATGAATCGTTCGCTATTGTTAGGAATTATGCAATTGATTGTAGATATGTACCTATGTACACGTGACACGTGTATATGCTCGTTATACCTCATTTTAAAACACAATAGAAATCATTTATTTAAATAATATTGTAACTTTAGCGAAATATAATATTTGCTATTTGGATGCTATTCAGTTAATTTATAAAATTTATAAAAATATATTACACAATCTATATAAAAATTATTTTGATTTATTTTACATAAACCACAATTTAATTTCGTAAAATTAGTTCTAACTTCTAATTTATAATTTATTAGACCTATAATTTTCACAGTTATGAGTTTTTAACGAATTTGTACTAAAAAAAAATTTTACTTCAACTGTTTTAAATATTTTTTTAATGATGGAAAAATGTTCGATCTTCGAATAAAATTTTCAAAATTTTCTAACATAGAAAAAAATATTATCAAATTTATGGCAAAAAATAATAAATGTATACAATTTAAAGTGTTTATAAATAGGTAGTACAAAAATAGACAGGTCAAATGAAAAACATTTTTTGGTCTATCTCTTACTAATCTTAGTACTAGGAATTTTTCGTTAATATTATAGATACTATAATATAATAAATATTGTGTAACAAAAAAATTAATTGACACTGGTTTGAAATGTAATACTTCTAACCATGTTTTCAATTTGTGACTAACAATATTTATACTTTGAAACTGGATTCGCATTCGACGTATGACTGTAAATATTGCGTATAACTATTTACGTTAAATTAATAATTATTTGTTGAATTTTCTATTAGGTAAAATCGCAGTATGTTTTAATAATAGAAAATAAAAACAAATTTTAGACCATTAAATCTTAAACCACATAATTATGTTTATTTGTCCATACATGTTGTATTGTTGTATGCTACATATATTATATATATATACATATATATAAATCAATTCGTTTCGTCCTAGAATAGTAAAATTATTGTTTAGACATTTTATGTGGTACAACAATAGTAGGTACCTATAGCTTTTATGATGGCTCGTTTTTATTTTCGGTAACGTTTTTTTAGGGCTCAGTAAAAGGCATGTATAGTTTCATGATAATCCTTTGTAGATATGTATTGGAAATAAAACATAGGTAATATAACGGGTAATTTTTAAAATTTCCCAGTAGTTAGCAATAAAACCGTGAAATCATAAAACACGGAAGAAAAGTAAGAAATACTGTGCTTCATGGACGAAAAAAAAACATCAAGTAACGCGAATATACTCCAGTATCGTTTACTATAATATATTATTATTTTTATTTATTATGTAACAGCTAAATATTGTCGGATTTAATAATATTTATTGATTAAATTATATTATATCATATAAATATATTTTTTATACCTATTGATTTTATAGTCACAGATAAAAGACATAATAACAAATTGAATAATTTCAGATAATTTCGATTTTACTTTATTTTCTCATTTTTATTTTAGCGGTGGTGCACTGTTAATGTTTTCAATAATCAAATTAAACTTAAGTTCTTGTTTTTTAATATTTGATAAAACTTTAATCCCTTTAAATATGTTTTATTTATTTATTTATGAATAATGTATTAATAAATTATAATGTACGTCGCAGAGGCCTAATATCAAAAAGTTAACCTAACCTTATCGAAAATAGTAGCTTTAGTAACTTTGTGTAATACCATTGATTATATAATAATAATTATTATTATTAGTAATAAAAATTATAACGATAAAAATGTGTGCTAATCGTGATTTTTTCTGAAACTGAGTGTATTATTTTAATAAGTTCAAATTATCCATACACCTGAAGCTTTAACAGCTATTTTTGCAATATATTTTTAAATATAAACTATTACTATTACCATGATTATAAATATCATTATAACATTATCATATATATCGACACGTCCGATATGGAATTTCTATTGCATAGAAAAAAATGTGCTTTTTTCGTCTACTGTTAAGGTAAAATCCACTTTAACTACCTATTATGATTGTTATTACTTATTATTATTATTACTCTAGGTTTTGTCCGATTGCAACAGCCAACAATAGACCATGATATATTAAATAGACCCATGATATTGCAATACATGATCATACAATTTACCTATCTAATATTATATACTAGATATTTTTCCGTATCTAGTACATTGCTTCACTATATTTTGTGACGTTACAATAAATTATATTATGTAGTTTTCAGAGTTTAATTTTAACGGCAAACACTACATATGGTAACGAAATAAATTATCAATCTTAGATTTTATTTTGGATTAAATCATCAAGAAACGTTTAATTCTAATATTTTAGATTTTTTTCAATTGTTTTTTTTTTTTTTTTTTTTTTGTAACGTTCATTGAAACATTAAATTTAAATAAATAATAATAATATAGATACATCTGTATAAGGTACATTTATTAAATTTTGTTTTACTGTTAAACAAAAAAGTTATAAATTAAACGTATCTATAAGATTGATATTTTTAAAAAAAATTAATAATAATAATAATAATAGAAATCTAAATATGTGCAATGTATATATAATATATATATTTGATTTTATGATTTTCATATCATGTTTACTTATATTCAACAGTTTAAATAAATATCATTTTTATTAATTTTTAAAAGAGCTACTTTTTATTTTATAACTGAGAACGTTACAATTACTAAATTTAGATTCTGAACGGAGTGAGGAACGTATTGATTTAACAATGATGTGTGGGTTTTTTTTTGTGTGTGTCTGTGTACACTATAACTTGTCTAAATAATGCTTCAATTTAAAACTTCAGGGGTGGTTTCCAATAGAAAATTGAATATCCTTGGTCCATTATAGAGGTCAAAAGTAAGAAGATTCCAACAGTTTTTAAAACAATTCGGGAAAAACCATAAAAAGTGACGAAAAAATTGGAATTTTTACAAAAGCAGTTTTCATTAAAATCGACTTTTTTGTATATAGTTGTAACTCAAGTCAAATGTGTAACAAATCACTGTAAATACTTTAAATGTTCACCATATGTTTATTTTAGCATTATCTATAGATAATGATTGATGGTTAAATTTTCAAAATGTTATTGTTTTTTTTTTTTTTTTTGAGCTATTAATTGACAAATACAATTTTGGATGACCAAAAACCTTGAAAATGTAATACAAGGTTTCTTATAAATTGTTCTGTCACTACTCAACAATTATCATTTCATTATCGTACTCTACTCTTAAGTATTTAATTAATATTTATATTACGTATAACGAAAATATCCCATTTTTTATGTGAAAATCAGAATTTTATACTTTTATTACATTACTATATCTTACAACACATAGAGTACGATGACGGAATCGATATTTACCGGATGTCGCCATTGGGAAACAATAACCGAAAAGTACCATTTTTTTTTTATATAAGCGTTTAAAGTTCAATTTTTTACGAAATATGTCAAAATCGTAAAAATTTGCAAGTAATTTTGTAGTTGAATATTCATACAAGTTTTAGAATTTAATGAAACAACAGATATTAGTATACATATTTTTCATTTAATCAAACTATGTACATGTGTTGATAACGTTCTTACCATCAAGTTTTCTAATGGGTCGATTGGTTCTAATTTTTAAAAGAACGGAACTAAACGTAATCTGTTGATATAGTAGTTACGTTAGTATATGTAGTTACGCACTTGTAACGTTAATTTTGTTAGGTACCTAACCTATACGCAACGGTGTTGCGTCCTCTTAATTAGATATTCGAATAAATACCACCTATATCAATTAAATAAATTATAAAATCATATTTTTAAGATTTTGTTTGTTTGTTGCGTATTATTACAGTAGATTGTCGTATTTTATTACCGAAAATTCTAATGTATAATGTTTTCTACACAGCTAATTTTCATCATCTAGAATCTCGATTTTAGATTCTAGTTTGACATTTTCCCGGCAAAACGCTTCTTTAAAAATAATCTAAGTGGGACGAGCTTTTGACACATCCGTTGTATCCACACACTTACACACTTAATGTTTGGCGCAACTATGGCAGATGAAAACTGCGAAATTGTGGTCAGACTTTGGTGGTACCTACCTACATATTATAATATTATATTTAATGTTCATACCATGACTTAAAATATACCCATTACTTACAGATCGGTCGAATCCTTCTCTATTTGTCTTCATTTCAATTCATACAAATAAATATACACGCACAAGATAGCATATGAAATGTAATTTTAAAATAAATACAAGATGAAAACATCTAAAGCTCAAAAGAATATTTTATTTTTACGAGTATGTATGTGCATGTAGACGGACATCACGTTACCTTCAGCACGTGGATAACCATATTAAACAACCGTCAACCTGGTTTTATATTTTTCTTAGTAGGAAAAAAAAACATTTTGTTTTCTGACGCCAATTGCAATAAACATATCAAACTGTCAAAGTATACCGTAAATTGATTTACACAAGGAAGATGACCAATAATACCGATGAGTATAAGAATAATAAATATAAATACTCAGTGATCACAATTTATATGCATGAAAAAAAGTACTTTGAAATTTGAATAGGTCCCAGAACACTGATGATATAAATTATTATATATTATACACAGCCCTGAATATACCTGCATTTTTTTAAAATATACTCCTGCACAGAACATTTCCACATAACTTGTGTCTGATGCATACGAATCTCATCTCTATATTATATTTAATATCTCTCAAAATCATTTTTTCGGTCAAATCTTTTCCGTAAATTTTTATTTATTTTTATGTTTTATACAACATTAAATATATTATACTCTTAGTTTTTCATGCTGTGCTTTATAATTTATTATAAAGCAAACGCACTATATTCACCGAACATTTTACAACCACCAACTAAACATCAATCTGACCTTATAGTTTTATAAAATATCAACATTATGTAAAATATATTAACTATTAAATGATACTCAACCGTAAAAGCAGTTTAATGAGTGAGGAATGAAAAGAAAATGTATAAGTAGCAATATAAGTATAAATCTAAATTTAAACGATTACAGTCCTTGGTTAATATTTAAAAGTATTTAGAATATAATTTGTGGGTCTATAAATGAACTTATATGATTAATAATTAATGCATCGGTATTATATTTTATATAATATATTGTATTATATTTAAATTAGTTTTTATATATTTATAATAATACGAAATCATTTTAGTTTTTCTTATACAAATATTTTGTACATTCCACAATCTTATACTATAAGAAACAAATATATTTTACTGGATAATATGAAAATTCAAAACCAACTCAATTCAGAATATTGAAATACTAGCTATTTATATTGGTTTTAAGATAACGTAGAAACAAACTAGGTAAGTTCAAGTTCGAAAATATTGCATTAAGTTTTAACTTATTTACTATTTAATACACAGTCTTGGCAATATGCACATAGATAATATTATGCAAGACTTGTGGTGAACTATCTTAAATAAAATATAAATTTACCATATTGTAAATAGGTACATGTGCGCGCGTTGCCGTACATGTGACCTATACCCACACTACTCTGTCCTGTTGACTTGTTTAACATTACATTACGCGTGGTTTCTCGCCATGAGCGAACTGAACACGGGACTGACTAACTTTTTATCTGATCCCGTTCGAATCAATAGACGTCCGACGACTACACGTTAAAACACTTGAGCGTTTTGCATTGTTCCTGGTCGCACAGGTGCATGAATAGTTTTTTCCTCTGCGCGGTCACAACGTAATAGTAAAAATATGGAACTTACAGCTTGGATTCGTAAAGGCTTATTTTGTTGATATTTCAGCATTTTATCGCTCTATACAATATGAAGAACGAGATATTCAAATACATTCTACGTATAAATTATAATATGATGACATTGTATATAAAAAATAAAATTTTTACAAAATGTTTAGTGCATATATTTACATATCTCACCATTGTACAGGTTACAAAACATATTTTACAATATTAATATATTAATTTAACTCGTATTTATATTTGGAGAAATTCGATTTTTAGAAGCCAAGTTTCTAAACAAGGCATGTTAGACCATTGTTCTAATTTACAGGCTACTTGGCATTCATAAGTCATAACCACGTCAATTTGACTATCATAATCATATAGTATGTAGTAGTGTTGGGCAACGATATAATTTTGTGTATCGATATCGTTCAGATTTTTCCAATATTGTATCGCGATATCGCTATTTGTACGATATCGATATCGTATCGTATCGTAAATATAATTTTATGTTTCCTAAACAATTTAAAAAAAAACTTTTCGTAGTCATTTAATTAAATTTATATCACACTAAAGAATTTACTTTATTAAGCTAATTATTAATTTCCTCTTAGTGTTCCTCTTAAGTCAGAAAAATATAATATTATACTTTACAACTAATAATATTATTTAATATATTATACTATTTTAATTAGTAGTTTAATTTTATATTGTCAATGAGTTGCTGCATAGATACATGTATAATAATATCATTGTAGAAACTATCAATATATTTGCTTATTATAACTTATAAATACTATTTTAATTATAATCTTCAGAATTAATTAAATTCTATTTATTATAGACTATAACATCCAAGTGTATTGTATATAAGATGGTATTAAATTAATAATAATAAAATCACTTCCGTTCCTTCTTTGCATTCCGGGAAAAATTGAAATAACAGATGTATTTATAGACCGAATACAAAACCAAATATACATTTTAATTCGTATTTCGTTAAATCAAACAATCCCAGAAAAAGTTAGGAGACATCTAAGTTAACTAATTTGTCGACTACGTGTCGACGCTGGCGTTGAACGTGTTAAAACCTACAAAATAAATAGTAAATGCCATATATTTTTCTTGAAAATATTATTTTTGATACCTATCACGATATATCATACAATACAAAACAATATCGATGTCGATAATTTGTCACGATATCGATATTGTTGCCCATCACTATTATGTAGTCATGGCTTAAATATACAAGGTTATCAGTGGCGACATTTCAGTTATTGTTAGACTAGGGCAATTACCCACCGAATTGCCGACTCAAAATTTTTTTCACGCAGATTCACATGGCATATTGTTATAATATTTGTAGAGGGAGGGGGTTTAATTTTTTAGGTATTTGAAGGTCACATAATGTCGGATTTTGAATTATCAAATATATACTATATAAAATAAAACTTCTTATAATTTTTAGGTAAATTTGCCGACTTAAGTCGATGTAAATATTAGACTAGGGCAAATGCCCAAGTTGCCACCCCCCAAATGACGCCACTGAAGGTTATTGCAATAGTACCCCCATTATATATCATTTTATCACTTTAAGAAATTAAAATGACAGCGTAAGGGGCGATGATTTGATTGGCTGTGTATTATCAGAAATTATATTGTTAAAATATGAAAAAAGTAATTGATACAAGGACCGTACCCTTACGCTAAGGTTAATATAAATATTTATATTAACCTTGCTCTTACGCTGCCATTTTATTTTGTTTGATAACAGTATAGGCTATGTGCAATAACCTTGTATATTTAAGCCATGTATGTAGTCTTCCGGCAAACGCGTTTTACCGGCCGATGTAAGATGCGATCTACCTGCACAGTCAGTCGAATTTTATACAAGCTTCAGATACAAAATAGATACAGTTTAATAATAATTTTTTTTTTTGTGGTGAACAATTTATACTTATAATGTACCTACATTTTATAACCTTCGATAACAATATTTCAACATTTTGTAAACGTATATGAACTCAAACGCTCAGTACGTCACTTATTGCGCATTACTACAATGTATACGGAGTCATACAGTATGGTGGAAAAAGATTTTTATTTAATTATAACTATCAACCAAAAATTTTTTCATTAGTAAAAATGTTTTGACAATAATGAAAATGCTGAATGTCTTAAATAAGAAAGTGATATGAATTTAAGAAAAGGAGAATTTTCGGAAGTTTTTATACTTGAAGCAATATTGCTCGAATGAACATAAAACAACATTATATTACACATTCTTAATAACAATTTAGACACAATTGATAAACATTATAATTTATTACCGTTAAGTACTATACCTATTTTAATAAATTTTTTATTTTTTTTAATTATTAATTTTATTTGTAGAATGATATACTACGAGTATTTTGATATAATTACTATTTTTAATTTGTTTTTTGAGGTTGACCGCATACTATATTTGTGAATCGCCGGTAGACCCCTATATTCTATATGACAGCTGACAATTTTCTCTGACATATCCGATAAACTTATAACCACTTAGAAAAATTTTTGAATAATATTTAATTTTATTTACTCAAATTAATATAAACAAGCAAATAGCTAAGCGAGTGGATTTACTTATTATTAATTTAATTTGTTATCTGTGTGTACATACACCTACGTAGACCTATGTCTTACGGTTGCATTTCATATATATATATATATATATATATATGTATATATTATATTTGGTGTCTTATAACAATTCTGCTAAATAATACCACAATAAATTATCATGTTACATAATTTACATAGATAGTAGATGTAATATAAAATATCGACTTTGACTATTTTTTACTTTTAAATCTTGAATAACATCAGTTGTTAATTTCTGGATGTACCTAAATATTTGAATGCTATCCATAGTTTTAAATTTAAAACTATACACAACATTTAAATGCTTAAGGCACAAAAAGTTCGAGAGTTAGTAATTTTAAGTTTGTGGAACTTTATACATTATACTTGAATTAAGCAAAACTGTGCTTAGAGTTTACTGTTGATAGTTTTATACAAATTTTTTAGACATTATTTTTGTTTATAAATGATAAATGTTGTTAATACGAGTATATTTCATAGTTTTTAGCTCATACAATTTATATTCAAGCCCAATAGATATTACCTATACTGATATACAATATATAATATTATATTGTGTATAATGTTTCGAGTCCTAACTATGAATATATTTATTTTTAGTTCGTGATAAAGTTAATTAGTTCGATAAAGAATTTGTTCTGGGGATATATAATTTTTACTTCAAAGTATTGTTAATTATATTATAATTTATAATACCTACAAAATCAAGAAAAAGATTGGTTAAGAAAATAGGGTAAACTGTAATAAAACAGGTAATAGGAACTTTTATTATAAGTTTATAATACTTTATAGTTTAATAAAAAGTTTGGAAAATACTTTGTTAAAATATTTACAAAATAAATTTTAATCTTTCTGTACTTATCTAGTTTTACGTTTTAGCGGAGAACCATCATTATCAATCAGTTCAAAAGGTCATATACCTACACAATCAATGAAATTCTAAATTGTAAAAACTAATATCAATAGTAATATAATTTACTATTTTATTATTCATTGAAAATTACACAGTGCAGCATAAGTGATTTTTTTATATAGATATAATATAGAATTTATGGAGAATAATTATCTAATATAATGACCCAGTAAAGGTATATCCTTAAGCCTCATACGTTCAAAGTTTAAAACCAATCAAAAAAAAAAAAAAAAAAAATGGCTTAGAGGAGTATGTACTGCACTTGAGGCGTATACCTTTTTTATAATAAATATTTATTTTTCCCTTCTCGTTCACTCTAGGGCAAAAATATTGTATTATACCTCCACGTATTTATACGTAGAGATATAATAATACTACACAACTGCACGAGGTAATACAAAATGTATTTCACTCATTATCCACGTGACGTTCGGAAACACTTACAAGTACTGCGAGATTTTATTGCACGTTCGCAAATGCCAATAAAGAGCTACTATAGAGAACGAGTTTAAGGTGGTTCGACACACTCCCTTGTTTAGCGTATTGACGACGTTTAACACGCAGTCTATTCACGCATGACCGCGAAACGGCGGAATTAAAATAAAAATAAAAATGGCGAGGTAAATAACATAGGTACACTTATACTATCCGGTGTTATTTATCATTCGTCGTGTCCGTTGACCATACTTATTTTAAATTATAATTGCCTATGAATTTATTCAAATTCTGATTTTTTGAATATTTTTAAAATCATTTTTTTAACGTTTTATATAAGAGTATTTTGTAGCATGTAAAAATATTTTTTTTTCCAAAAGACTTTGAACTACCTTTTTATTATAAATTATTTAGCACATTTTTATTTAAAAAATATTAATTCATAAACGTAGTTTTTGAACTAACTACTATAATAATACTACTATGTCTACAATATAATAAATTTAAAAGATACGGTGGCTATATTTAACAAAAAATATTAAATTGGTGCACATTATATTTTTAATCTAGGATATTGTATATTGTTATCATTACATTTTCAAGTCAACAAATACTAATAAATTTATTAATTTATATAATTTTCAAATAAATCATCGTATGAAATTATGAAATAAATAATTGCTAGGTCATTATAGTGTTCATTAAGTGTTATACATATTAACAATCCTTTTTTAATTTTGAATTAGAGTACCAAAATTAAAAATAAATTTTCTGTTTAACAACTGCTTGTCTAAAAAAACATCCCAGAATATTCTTTAAATTCAAGCAACGATGTGCTTTAAAATATATTTATTTGCAATTTCAAACAAAATTTATTTCCACGCATAAATAAAGAAATAATAATAAAACAAGTACAAACTGCAGATTTCAATTTCAATTTCATGTTGGGGACACGAGTCGATTAAATTCAAACCATTGCTGTTCTTTTGTTCTTTGTATTATAATGTAGGTACACTAATTGTATGCCCAATTAAATATCAGCGTTAAAATTGCTCATTCTACTAATTACATTCTCCGTTAAGATGACAACTTTGATATTTAGGTAAAGGTGATAAAACATTAACTTACGTTATAATATATCTATTAATAAAATATATAATATAAAATATTTGAATATATTATATAATATTTATTCAAATACCAAAAGATTTACCTACCCCATGAGGAAAAATCTCAATTAGATATACTTATAGCAATAATTATTGACCTGTGCGTAAATTAGAAGTTCGATTTCATAGATAATAAGATATTAAAAGTTTTTAAAGACAATTTACAGGTCCGTCACGCCAACACCCCAAGTTCAAAATTTTTGCTCCAAAATTACACAAAATTATGTAACCATTTTGTAACGAAATGTAACCATAAAAACTTTTTTTGTAACGTACAAGGAAGTTCAGAAATCCAAATTCAAATTGCGGGTGCTGGAGTGACGTCACCCCAGCACCCGAAATCTTTCAAAATGATTATTTTGACTTGAAATTTTCACAACATT
>VUJU01003962.1:4775-21994 GCA_009835225.1 Aphis craccivora | reverse complement strand
TATTATAATATCATTACCGCATGATCGCCACCAGGTGAACGCACCAGGGGGCGGTGACGGTGTACAGGCCGAAGTTTTGCAGAGCTATGCCGGCCAGCATCATGCCCAACAGGGGCGGGAGGCCACCCACCACGTCCACGGCGTGACCCGCGGCCAGCCCGGCCACGTACAGCATGAATATGGACGCCACGCTGCCGCCGGGCACGGCCATCAGCGACGGCGTCACGTTGACGCGCAGCAGACACCAGGCCACGGCCACGGACAGCAGGACGGCGATCGCGTCCGCCGCGGTGGCTGGCCACCGGTGGTCGGACCGGGCCAAAAGCGACGACGACCGTATCGATGGCCGGCCGTCCACGACGTACGTGTTGTCGGTGGCGGCGTTGTACCGTTTCAGCGGATGCAGACCGGCGAGCGGCGGTTGTGCGGCCGAACTGCCGCCGCCGTTGTGATCGTCTCCTCTCATTTCTCGCGATCCTTCTGCGGCGAACAAGAGGAATTAATTATAACAATATTATGTATTAATATTAAGAAGACGTCACGACCGCATCGTGTATCGTTCCCGACTCGCAGACGTCTTACAACGCATGGTAAATATTTTACGTTTACAGTGTAATATTATAATGATCTATTTTGTTCTGCTGTTTTTAGGATTAGAGTGAATCGATAATAAAATTATTATCTAATGGGCAAATCTTAAGCTTTTATTGATGTTTTAATATTGAAGCGAGTTTTAAATAAGTAAATTTTTAGTAAACTTTAAAATCGTTATGATGTCGCGTGGTAATGTGGTAGGTATACGTGTTCGTAAGACGAAGACTGCACAAGTGCGGGTGTGGCGTCCTCTTAACATTATTTGAAGTAATTGTACAATTATAACGACGAGACTAGTAACGCCTTTGTTTTTGTTCTTCGAAAATAAACAAATAAAAACTAGTTAAAAGATTAAGACGCACAACAAATATTATGCACTCATATTTTGGTTACTCGCAAGTTTACGTCAGTCCGGTAGACGTCACTATAAACGTATATTATGTAGCTGAGCTCGCGACGTTTACAAAGCACGACACGGATAATTATAATATTATGCTTCTCGAGAACGGTGGAAAAATGACATGAGACAACAGTTAAAACAATTTAGAATGCGATGATAACAAACACGTGGCGGGAGCGCGTGTCGAGATATTGACTGTGGGCAAGTGTCAGCAAATACGATGCGTGAGTATCGCCATGTTATAAATTTATAATACTGTTAAGGCTGGGCAACTTAACCAAATTATTTGTTTATTAAACTTATCAACTATCAAGGCAAATATATGTTTAGTTTAGCGAGTTTAGGTGTCGAGATTGCCATTTTCCATACTGAATTTTAGCTATATTTATAGGATTGTATTTTAATTTTTACACATTAATTTGATCCCATTTGAAATCCAGAAAACTTGCACGTACCACTTCCACAGTTTTAAACTTAGTATAAATGAGATTAATTAACAATAATACATTTCTATATAAAATAAAATATGTTTTAAGGGTTTATACTTGGTTTATTATTAATAAATATGTTTATATTCTTATATATTAGTATCTTTAATATCTATAATAGATTTGGGGTGGGTTTGTAATTTCATTTTTCAACCCATATAGGTTGCATAAGTTAACCCACATAGGAATTTTGTTTTTGCTTACGAAAATTAATTTTGTTTATGTACAAGCATATTCATGTATACAGATACAGTTGTCATTGGTTACTTATAGATATTGAAATAGTTATTATGGTTGGATATAGTTTTCTGTATTGTATTATATTTTATAATTTAGGCAAATAAAACCGTAGTATTAATAATATTAAAATCATAATTGCATATTCGTTTATTTCTGCTTGAAATTTACAAATGGATTCCTCATCTCGATCATTTATCTCCAAGCAACAATGGGTAGTACAGCTAGTAAAATATAAAATATTTGTAACTTATGATATTATATTTTGATATAAATAGAATGTTTCTCACGTTTTTTTCCCATTGACTATTATTTTAATTCTCTGTAATTTTAATTCGATTTTTTTTTTACGATGAAATACGAAAAGGAATAAATAAAAATACATCTGATTATAAATGTACATAAAATCAAATAAAGCTTTCTACGTATGTGTTTCTGCGGTGAGAAATGAAAAGTAAGTGGAACATAAATTGTCAGTACTGATTATAAACCATTATTGAATTTTATAAATATATACAACATATAAAATACAATGAATGGATACTATAAGTACGGACCTGCATTACGCAATATTAATAAAAGTTAATAGTATTTCATGTAAAAGTGCTTTGGTTAGTATTAGCACTTCAAATAGTGTTAGTACCCGAGTCGCTGACTTTAAATCTGATCAGCTATGTATAAATACTTATTATAGAAAATGTCTTATGATAAAGCTGGCTGAACCACAATATAGTAAAATTAATAATATCTGATATTTAAAACCAAAACATTTAATACAAGAAAGATAAAATATTTTAAAATAGTGAGAAAATCAAACAGGTGACATTATAATAAATTAAATACCAATCAATTTTTCATCATATATTTTAGTAGGTATAATATAAGACAAAATAAGCACTTATATTAGTCATTCAATAATCGTATCATAATATGATAAGTATTTTGGTTACTGTAATATATAAGTACATAACTAAAACGTAACATGTAACGTTTATCGGTAAATAAATATTTATAATTCGATTGTTAATTTGTAACGAAGGTATTTACTATTTTATGTGTATCATAAAAACGTGATTCATATAAATCAAGAACTTTATCTATGTTATACGAGTATATTGTAAATTAGTTTCCATTATCCATGTATTGGTACATAATATAATTATAGCAAACTAGTAATATTTATAGTTTGAGGGTGTATAATGAGAGTTTGAATGATATCATAGAATTAATATAAGTACTTGAAACAATCAAAAGCATTTACATCAAATGTTCAATATGACTGTCTATAAAATATAAGTAAGTGCCTCTCCCTTGATTATAAAAACATTTAAAAACTTAATATTACCTATTTACACTCTTGTTCCGACCACAAAGTAGTGACCGTGGTAGCGAATAGATATGATGGAATAAAGGCATAATACGAATATGAGATACTATATAACACGAAAATCAAAATAAGTATAGCATAACTATTCAGTATTCATCTTTACTGTGAATGTTTTACTTCGAAGTTTGAATATGTAATTTCGTTTAAAAATTAAATTGAAAGGTCAAAAAATTATGATTATTATAGTCTATGGAGTCCAGATAATATAGATTCTGTCAAAGGTTTGAAATATTATGATGTTATACGCAGCAAAAATTGATGAATATTTTCAAAACATTTTTAATATTCACAAAATATATTATCACTGATTATATATTTTTTAGATTTTTTTGGTTAGAATATAAATTACCTATGCACAATCGAATTTTAAATTGTCACGCTTTGGTTATAAAAATTGAACATCTAATAAAATAATAACAACAAATTTACGTGATTTAAAAAAAAATTGATCTTCAAATGCTTAAAAAAGAAATCATATTACCCATGTATATTAATTATTCTTTAATATTTTTTAATGGTTATAAATTATTAATAAACACGTCTTGTAAGTAACCTTGTATACAATTTAAAGGCATTTTGATGGATCGAATTTTTTTTTATTGACTTTTATAAAAAATTTTTTAAAAAAACATTTAAATGTCTATAAATAGCTCAAACAGATTTATTATTCTAAATGTTCTAAATGTTCTATTTTTACTTACCGTAGTTGTAAATTTATAAATAATAAAGAGTTGAAAAAATGTCATAAAATACTTAAATACTATTTACTGATAAAATTAAATTAAAAAAAAAAAAATAAATAAATAAATTGTATATACCTACTCTTCAAGAAAAAGTATTTCCAACACTACCTACCTGCAGAAAAACTTCCATATGTTGATTTTTGTGAATCGTATTCATTAAAACAAATGTTCTCCTCGTTGTTTGACATAATTTAATAGTGCAAGGCGCGAAAACTTCTAGTTTTATGTATTAATAATACATTTATACGTTACAATATCTGCGTAATTCAAATACGGTTTTCGCAAATTAATATTATATATATAAAAAAAATAATAATAAATTACGGTACTGGAGTTTTTATATTTACTTGCACGATTATCATATAATTATTGTGTCGAAAATAATAAATCACCAAGGGGAAAAACGATGGCTGATAGTGTTGAAAATCAGTTTTATGTTACACACGCATAAACGTTGTTTTTTATTATCGTGTTATAAACATCACAAGACTCCCACCGTTCTTGAAATTAAGAGTGTTGTACCACAGAATAGAACCTACATACCTAATTAATAAGAGACTATAAAACTATAGTAACGAATTTGACCAAAGGCCGTTAAAAGTACGATTAGGATATCAACGAAAACAATGCCGTGGGAGGGGGATATGATCGGTGATAAGAGAAAAAAAATCAAAAAAATAACAATAATTTTATCAATAATTACATTTTACGCTTCTTGCGTAAAGCATATTGTTTTGTTAATCATATATTGTATGTATATACCATAATTACGCCGATAATAAAGTGTACAAAACCTTTTTTTTATTTCTTTATTGCAAACACGGTCGATTAGTCAGCTTATCTTTTATTATACCGAATATTAAATGATAATATACCTGTATTATATTTTTTATGGTACTTACAAATTATATAGATAGGTACACACAAAGCAGTGAAGTAGCAATTGAGTGAAAAAAAAATAAAACTATTCCTTTCAACAATTTTGTATTTACAAGTTCCTAACGAAATTAAGTTAAGATTTCCTACGTTACTTACAATAATATTGTACCAGTGAATAATAATAAAAAATATTAAGTAGAAAGTTAATATGAATAATTATGATTATAACTATAATAATGTTTATTTTTAATAATAACAATCATTGTACTATCGTTAATTTCGTCAGATAAAAATACATACACCAATGCTTAACTATTTAGTTCTGTTTATGTGCAATACTCGTATGTTGTATGTATATACTATATACCTACGTATATACAGTGTACACTATCATAAACAATAATACGAGTCTAAGAATATTTATATATCATCGTTACGTTACGTATTACCTAATGTTTTATTAAATGTCTTGAGAACATATTATTGTGTTAAATGTTCAAGCTTTTTTTTTTTTTTTATTAACAATCAACAATTTTATTTATATATTTACTAAAAGATTTTATTTAAATAAAAATATAAGGCACACATTGCAACAACTAGAATACTAGATAGATCATAGGTACGTCGTAATATGAATGAAACATAAACTTAACTCTATATTGTATGCATTGTGTATTTTACGCTAAGGATTAAAATCATTAAATTGGATTATAGCGTAATAATATTACAAAATTATAATTACTACATATAGATTTTACATCATAATAATTTCATTGCAAAATAGCAGATCTACAAAGTATTAATAATCTACTGAAGTATTATAACCTACAAGTGTTACTGCGAGTGTATGTCATCGGTGGTGAATGTCACTGCACGCTAAAATTACCAAAATCATTGATGAATAATATAATAAATAATATTGGTGATAATGGCATTGAATATTATATTATAATTAATGGAAATACTGATTTGTTGTATTAAAAAAATCTCGCAGGATAATGGGACAGTCACAATCACGATTGTACTCGTATATCCACAACCGTGGTCACAATATTAATGTACAATGATAATTCTATTAAGAAAGCATACTACATGTAAATAATATTAAGCAGATATTGACTATTGTACAAGATAATAAGTTTGATAAAATATTTTATTGCCTTACCTTATATCAATAGCGTATATGTACAAAATGATATAAGCGCCACGCTTTACTGTATTTTAGTAAGCCGCATCCTCATTAATTGCAGTTGTACATTGTATACTATTGATTTCTACAATAATCAAATATTTTTTTCCTTTTGAATAGAAAAGTAGAAAT
This sequence comes from Aphis craccivora, assembly GCA_009835225.1. Classification (NCBI taxonomy): domain Eukaryota; kingdom Metazoa; phylum Arthropoda; class Insecta; order Hemiptera; family Aphididae; genus Aphis; species Aphis craccivora. Next base: position 15,945 of record VUJU01003962.1, on the reverse strand, counting down.
CACAAACCATCATGTACAACTGTAAAAATGTCGTGAACGTCAAAACACAAGTTTCTACCGACTAGACTAAACTTTGGAAAACTGTCCGTGTAGTACAGATATAATAGTAAATAATGATTTAAAATTCTAAGCGGTCAGCAGAGGGTTGAATATATTGATTTTAAAATGAAATATATATTTTTTTTCATTAATTTTTGTGTATGTCGTATGTGTACACGATAATATAAGTAGACGATTAAATTCTTCGATTTTAAACTTTGAGGATAGTTATGACTTATGAAGTACAAATTGGATCTAATTTGTACTTTGAAGAGGTCAATATTAAAAGTTCACAGTATTTTTAAAAATAATCGGAAAAAAGAAAAAAAAATGAAAAACAGGAATTTTCAAACATTAACTTTTTATGACCGTTTGAAGTTCAAATATTTACGACATTGAATATTCATCCGTATAATAATAACTATTTCTTATTGATTAATTTTTTGTTTCAAAACCGAATTATCGTGGACAACACTTGAAATGTTCATCTAAATTTTATACTTTATATATTTGCATTACCTACGCATAGTATCATTTTGACTTTTTCTAAATATTATCATTTTGAGTTATTTATAGACATTTAAAATTTTTATTTTTTTATATTATGACGATAATTTATTGATTATTGACTGGGTCAAAGTTCTTGAAGATTGTTAAATGACCTTTTCACAATTTTCACGATGAGATGACATTAAATCAAAAATTAATAGGTGACAATAATATAATACATACATGTATTATGGTATAAATATAATATATTACGTAGTACGAATAACTAAATATAATTAACATTTATAAATTAAATTTAAACCAGCCTATACCCTTTACTATAGATTAAATAAATGGATTTAATAACTATAGGTGCTACGTGAATTAAAAAACATAATATCTTAAAAAAACTTAGTGAAACAGGCTAGAAAATGCCTTGTCTACAAATTGTTATGTATAAATGTATTGAATTATATGACATAATTTCATCGGAACTGCATACCTATTCTAAGTTGGAGAGTTTTTTAAAAAAAAACAGTCGACACTTTTTGACATTAATTATAGGAATTTGAAATTTTTGATTTGATTTTTTTTTGCGTGGTCTAATAGTTATAAAATGTATTGCAATGGTCGACTTACGTTATTTATACATCGAAAATACATTATCACAATAATTTTTTATATGTAAGTTAAAATTTTGATTAAAATGATCAAATTTAAAAAAATTGTAAATTATTTTGTAGTTGAAGTCATACTTTTTTTAATATTCAAATTTCAAACCTATAATAGAAAAAAAATATGGTATGAAAATATATTGAAAATTTCAATATCACATTTTGTAGACATACTGCAATCGTTTGCTTTTCGTGAACCGTATTTATTGATACACAAATGTTTTTTTGGACATAGTCTAATGGTGAAAATTGGCTCATTTAATAATTTTAAAATGTGGGTTAATCAGGTCACAAATGTATAAGATTTATATAGGTGGTTATAAACAGATCCTAAATTTATACAACTGTAGCACTGTAATTTTAATACTTTTACATTCTGAGCGAAGTGATGAATGTATTGTTTTTAAAATAATGTTGCCATGTAAATTAACTAATCAATTTTATTAATTAATCTATGGTAAGTGTATGGCGAGGAAACAAATAAGGAAACACTTATAATCAAAATGAATATCATTTTGAAATATGATAATTAATCAAATATACTATTATTACATAACTTAAAAATGGGTATGGTCGAATTGCACTTAAGTTGAAAAAAGATTAGTTACGTACCAGAAAAAATAAATTATATTGAAAAATATATAAACTTTTATGCTCAAAAGCGAATTACTAAGCTAAAATTTTTGATTGAAGTTTGTTATTAGTTTATTACTACTCAATGCATCAATGCATCTCTGTTGCACACACTTTAATATCCCTCACAATTATAAAATATAATAAAGATAGAAAAATATCTATCTAAATTGTATAATAATATTTATGGGAACAGAACTTGTGTACCTGAAAATTTTTTTCCCTCGACACTCAACTTGTTTGTCTTTCATTTTTCATCAGGACTTTCCTCGTGTATGTGTATCCATCTTTTTTCATCAGGACACAATTTATGTACTAGTAATTTTGTCGGGGCACAACTCGTTAACTGCGACTAGAAACCATAAACCTCTAACACGTTGTACAACCCATTAATTACAACACGTCTTGCAAGGGTATTAAAAAATATATTAAAATATTATGTTAATATATTGTTAGCGATTTAAAATTCAGCTACAAACTTCATCCCTGATTCTGGAATTGAATAACAATCTGTATAAATTATAAAACATTATCCTAGCTATAATTAATTTCACATTAAAATATAAAATGAAAAACTTATACATTACATATTTTAAGTTATATGCATACGATGAATTCATTAGTTTTGCGGTGATATTTGTTTTTTTTTTATATTGTATTTTAGTTAACCAATAAATCTATAGGGTCCTATCATTTTACAAATAAAACAATTAATATATTTAAATATTATAGGATAATATCCTATATACATAAACTTAGTTTTCCTCAATATTTATCTTATTTATTGCCTTAATAATTTGTGAAATTTTAAATAATACCCCATATTTTGATAAACAAATAGACAATTTTATGTAGTCTTGAAAAAGTATTAATTAACCTGAAAGTATCTTTATTAAGGCTTATATAAAATTGTATAAGTTATGCCATAATTAATTTTTAGATAGAATATGGACATATAATAAACAGAGAATTATTCTATTAAACTAATTTTTTATTTAAATAAAAAAAAATAAAAAATCATGAAATCATTCTATATGTTTCATGTATCGTTTTTTCCAAAATATCGATGTCCCAAAGATATACATATAAATAGAAATAGAAATTACAATTAATAGTATAAGGCAGCGCTTCTCAACCTGTGGTACGCGAAGAAAATCTCCCTTCATAAAAAACATAAACGTCTATAATAAGCAAAAAAATGGTCAGGTGGTACGTAAAAATTTTCAAACTATGTAGGTGGTACGCGAATATAAAAAGGTTAAGAACCGCTGGTATAAGGATGATACATTTGTATCATCAAATAAATCATTGTACAATTGATGTATTTTATTACTTTAAGCTTGTTTTTTACTGGTTAAAGTGCCTATTTAATGGCTATAACTTGGTTAATTTTGAAATTAGAAAGTTAATTAAAAATTTGAATGAAATAATGGAAAAGATTATAAGTATAAGTGGAATAAGTATTAAAATAAGTTATTTTCTTAGTTTTTTTTTTTTAAATATAGATCAAATGTTTCATTAGAGTATTAACTTTAACTACAGATATACATTGTATTAAATATCAATTAATTTAATTATTTAGTCAGAGTATGCGACTACCATAATTCGCATAAAAAACCTATCAATAACTGTAGTTTATTATGGTAAATATAATCCGACAATGAAAATTCAAACCCAAACAGTTATCATACTATTAACAGCATGTCATTAGTTTTAAAATACCATTTGGATAAATAATGGAGGTGCATTTTAATATTAATTTATTATTTAAATGCAATTGAAGCTATTCCACCACACAGACTTGGGTTTTGATCCAAATATTAATTCACTTGGAAACTTGGTCACAAATATTTAAGATTTACACAGATAAATAAATACAGACCATAAATTCATAGGTACTCATACATGGGACGATACATGTATTAGTTTTATGATAATGTTAGTTTAATTTATTGTTTTTTTCACGTCTGTCAGGGTTAGGTTTTACTTAACGAAAAAAGGTTTACATTTTTTATTTGCAAGATAAAGAGGGGAGAAGAACAGTTACTGCGACTTGCGTTAAAACATGTGGCAAATGTAAAATGTATGTTGTTTCTACATTTGTTCGGAAAATCAGTAAATAATATTGTTCTATATTATAAAAAATTACCACATTTATTTAATCAATAGAATATTGCGTTCTAATTTACATGATAGTTTTTTTTAAATATACATTTATTTTTTATGTTAGTTAAAGAAATTAATAAAACGCTCCGTTTTAGGACATAGGTCATCATAAACATACTAAATACTTAATTAACAACTCTGTTCATATTGTTGTTCAAATTTTTATAAAAGTTTTAAGTTCAAAGATGGTTAAATTTAGTATATTCAACTACTTGTCAATACTTGTTTTTACTTTAAGCATGTTTGAGTCATGTAAGTATAACTGTTTTTTTTTTTTGTATTATCTAAAATATATTTATATTTTATTAAATTCAGATAGTTTTAACTACCACATATAGATTGATTTTATTTAAGCAAATAAAATATTTTAAAATGTATATTATTCTCAAATATGTAGTAAATTAATATTACATACTATTAATTTTACTTTTGATCACAAATTTTGCATTTTTCTTGAAATTCAATTTCGTAATTTATACATTATTATTTATTATTAAATAATGTTTTGGTCCTTAGATTTGTTTTAGTACCTAATAAGGAATAAGGATTCCTTGGTGTCTAAATTTACATAAAATAATTAAATTGTTTCAAAAACACATGATTGCGTGGATAGTACAATATTTATAAGTTGAATTTTAGTAATTTTTACTCAAATTCTTGAATATTTTAATTCAGTTGGTTTTTTTCTATTTACCTATAATATTATGTGATAATTATTACACTATATATTTTTAATTAAATGTTAATTTTTTCCAGGTTTGTGTATTTGTAAGTTTCACCTATATACATGTATAAAACTATAAATAATCTTATTACTCACTCTAAATATTTTCTCTTGACGAGTAATTTAAATTAACAATGTACATTTTTTAATTTTGTTTTTTAGTTGATCGTAAGCATTTAAAAATTAATATTTATTTCTATTTGCTTTATTATATGTATTGTTTTTATCTCAAAATAATTTGCAAAAACCTAATAAAATAATATTTCTATTTATAACTTTGAAAGAGTCAGAAAAAATTATAAATTATAATCTAAATTTAGATATATAATTATATATTGATACATCAATTATGGTGACCTACTATACAGTAGAGCGTTACTCACTTGACCACTACTTTTTTAAAACTTAAATCATAGAAAACGCAATTTAAATTTAGTTATATCAAATTATATTTGTATATAATTTTTTTATTGAATATATGTAAGGAATGTAATAAAAGTATGAGCCTCTATTAGTTGAATTTCAACTAAAATCAGAGAATCAAAAATTCAATGAAAAATAATAGGAGTTGTCCGTCTGTGAGTTCACATAGAGATTTTATTCTTGGTGGTCATTACTTTTTGAAACTGTACAAATGATAGGATTTTCAACTTCAATATCCTTACTGGTAGGAAAGTGAAGATAGTTAGCATTTAGAGAGTCACTCATCATTATTTAAATTATATTTATGTCAATAGTACGTTTTTGACAAATTTTATAAAAAATGTTAGATTTAGAAAAGCTATATTCTTAAACAAAATAATATTAATTTCGAAATGTTAATAATATTACCATTAATCTAAAGTACGATTTCGAAAAAATCTAGGATTGAATTTTAATTACAAACGTAATGATTGTAATATTAACTTGATTCAAATTTTTAGCGCAAAAATCAATTATTTTTTTTTAAAGTAATATCTAAAACCATATTGTGAAGTATGCCTTAGTATAAGTATTCTTAAGTATTCCGACAACTTCAACTCGCTAAAAATAAAATATTCAACATTGGAGTTTCGTTGTTGATGATTATATTAATATATGAAATTCATTTGGTTAATCGGTGATATAAATAATATTATTTAAAATTTATTTCAAAATAAAACTCTTTTACCTTAATGTGAACATACACAATTATATGTATAACGTACCTATGTAATATATTTATAACATCTTTTAAAATATGTAATTTACTGATCATAATCGTTTATATTTACAGAAGAAGGATATAATGATTGTATAAGTAAGTGTGCTAACTGCAGTAACTTTTAAAAACAAATTATAGATACACATAATATAATCAAGAATTAAACAGTCATATTAAATTTTTTTTTATATACCACCCAGATACGGTTTTGTCGGAAATCCGATGTGGGGATCTTATAATATATTAATATATTATATAATATAATTATATATTCGATATAATTTATTGTTTTATATCGGAGTAACTATACACCACGGATGCAATATGCGATGAATGGCGCGTTTTCGTCCGCGGCGAAAAACGCCGGTGGACCTTCGTTTTACGTATGAACGCCGAAGTAATAAAAACTCTTAATTTTACACTGTTTTAAATAATTAGAATGGGTTGAGCTGGTGACGGAAAACGTCCCGTTTAATGACGGACTTTACAATTTCTTCTAAAAAATTATATAAATATACGCACAACAGTGACGTCTTGTATAGTATAATAGCCCAGTCGGATCGAAAAAGTGGCGTAAAAGCGTGTGGGAATACACCGTGTAAAAACCCGGCCTAAGACTGTAAAATCTACGGTGTACTTATCCAATTTCAGTTTATATAACTAAACGACAAAAATAATACACTTAATAATTATCTCAACAAATTATGGTTTTTTTAGGAATGCTAGTACCTATATTCCTAAATAACATTCATTTCAACCACATTTTGTGGCATAACAAGAACACCATGTCGGTACACACTTGTTGAGTTTATAGTGCCAATTAGGTTTTACTTTTACAATATAATTTTCTGTATTATAATTGTTATTTTAAAAAATTGCTATTGGAATTTTAAAAACCAGCTATATTACCTATAATAGGTACTTACTAATATGTTAGGAGTATTTACTTACAAACACTATCCATTTGGCAGTTTTAAAATATCATAAAGCATTTTAAATCCTGAAATATTTAAGTGAATAATAAATGATTTTAAAATAAATTATTTTTACAGATGCTTTGAGAAAAGATGAGTTCGACGTTGATAATGAAAGTCCTAGTATGTATAGTTACTTTTATTAAACCTAGAACGGCTAAAACATACAAAATAATCATGTTAACTCATCTAGTAAAGACCGTCAGTCTATAATTAACCAGTAATTTGGTTTGATAAATATTAGATGTATATTAATTATACAAAATATCTATACGGTTAAATCTTTTAAATGTAGTATGAAAGTAATTACAACTACATTCAGAATAAATTTAGTGAATTAGTCCAAAGTGTTGATACTATTACTAAACACAATTTTATTTTACATTTAACTAAATTACTTTATGATATATTGAAAAAAAATCTAAGTATTACAACCAATAACTATTTAAAATATTTTGAAAGTTTAATTGTGTGTAGAAAATAATAAATTAATAATAAAATTGTGTGAATGTAATTAGAACAAAGTGTCTGATCTTTATTATTATTTTATTTTAATTATAATAAAATAACTAATCATTATAAAAACCAATTTATTCATTATCGCAAACAATATCTGACGTAACAAAATGTAAAATTGTATTATTTGTATATGAGTATTATTTATTAATTGATAATTTATTTTATTCAATCATAAATTATATCAAACAAAAATTTTGGTCATATATTTATTTTTATATTTAGTCCTAAAACTAACCTTTAGTTACAAGTTTATGAAAATACATATATTTTGTAAAACTAATAGGTACCTAGTATCTTCTATAAAATGTTGGAAAATATAATATGTTAATGAAAAAGTGTACGTAAGTGAAATTAATAGCTATTCCTTTATAGGAAATACCTACTTTTTATAATTTATAGTTTTTATAAACTGTTTTAAATATAGTCTCTCAAGTCTCAATACTGACCACATATTTTAGGATTGTATTAATTTGATAATAATTACTGGTTAAATCTAGGTCTTAGCACCGAGTTCTGGGAAATATCTAAATGATTGTTAGAGTAATTATTGTGGTCATGATATACGATGTTTATGGGCTCGTATATTTCACAAAAAAAAAAAATTTAAGTAATATATAATTAATTGATTGTTTTGTTTTTAGATCAGATTAAGTACAAATTTGTTTTTGATAAATTAATGAGTAAGTGATTTATATGTATGTGTATAATAATTTGATATTTTGATGGTAGCTGGTGTTATTTTACACCTAACAGTTTTCCGATGATTTAAAATACGGTTGAACTATTGAAGCACTATTTGAAGACTTCTAGAGTGAATAATAATATAAGTGGGATTAATTGTTTGGCATTAACTATTCAATAATTCTATTATAATTCTTGCAATAATAATGATGTAAATTTTTTAATATCTAGATATTTCGATATCTGGTAAGTCATTTTTTTGTCAATATTTATTGATAATAATATTATATAAATATACATTCAAACTATTTTTAAACGTATAAGTGATAAACTGATAACGGTTTATAGACTGTACTAATACCTATCAGTTGTATATATTTATAGATCTCATTTCATAAGGTACATTATTAAACTGTAAGTATGAATAAAAAAAAAAAACTGTTAAAACACAATAAAAAGTTCAAAAATAGCAAATATACTTCATTTTGTTTCTAAATAAATATGATAGAAATATTAGAAATATTTGCATAATACCTTTTTAAAATAGGTATCTTTGGTTACTATTTTTTGAATAACAGATAAAAAAAATCTAAGATCAATATTCATAAAAGAAAAATTTTATAAATATATAGATACAATTTCATCAACATTTGAACTTCAAATGCTAACAAAATAGAAATCTGCTTAGGTATTTAATATGATAGTTTAAATTGGTTTAAATATAACGTAAGAAGAATATCATATAATAATATTTTTAAGCTTCTTGAACAAGAACAAAGAATTATAATATTTATAAAAATATCTAGATGTATCTGAGTTTGTTTTTTGTTAAATTACAAACATTATATTTATTAATATTTAATAATTGTACTAATATGAAGGTAACTTACTGATATTATTAATTTTTAAGTCATTATTGCTTTACTGTTGTAGCACGGTAAAATGACTTCAATGTATAAATAGATATTTTATTGTATATATATTATATATATATATCTATATTATTATATATTTATATTGCTCAATCATTTATTTAATTAGATAAATATATTTTTGTCAAGAACATCGAATTAAAAATGAATGCAACGGAATAGCTCCATAATCATACATCCCATACATTTTATAGAGAAAATGAATAATTGTTTACACTTTGTTAAAAATTTTCAATATAGAATAAAAATTGATATAGGTATGCCTTAATGTGTTTCCATTATGAAGTTATCAGTTTGTTTCACCATTTTCAAGATATTTTTAAATTCTGAACGAAGTGATAAATGTATTGATTTTACAATGATATGTGTGTGTGTGTGTGTGTGTGTGTGTTTTGTGTCTGTGTATGCTTCAATTGAAATTTCAAGTCTTTAGTTTTCGCCAACCACTGGAAATTATATCTTAGGCTGATAAATCATCTCCGTTCAGAATTGTTTTTCGTATACAATGATACCTCTTATTGCATTCAAATTTAATATATCAATTATAGTGACCTACTATACAGCAGAGCGTTACTCACTTGACTACTCTTTTTTTAAAAACTTAAATCATAGAAAACGCAATTTAAATTTAGTTGAACCAAAATATACATATAAGTATAGACATTTTTTGATGTGTTAACATCTTTACGAGCCAAAAAAAAAAAAAAAAAAAGAATGTCTGTACAAATGGGTCTAGAGTGAATTTGTATAAATTCGATGTCACGAAAATAGTGCAACGGAAGTTTAATGGTTGCCATGGTTGTCCACCAATAATTTATTACAATGTAATATCTTCTAAATAAAATATTATATTTTATTATTATATTATACATTTATATCTCCAGAGAGTGGAGTGCTACACAGCGGCAAAAAAAAAAAAAAAAAACGGCGAGTCAATATTAGCCCATATATTTTCATATATATTTTTACAATAAATTTACACATATTATAATTCAAAATTTTGTTGAAAAAAATTATTAATCCACAAAAATCTAAATCGACCAAAAAAAGGCGTAAAAGATGTTAACACATCAATATTGAGCGTCAGATACAAACTCTGACATACACGTTTTTATTGTATATATGTAAGGAATGTAATAAAAGGAGCCTCTATTAGTTGAACTTTAGATTTTCAACTTCAATATCATTACTGGTAATAAAGTGAAGATAGTTAGCATTTAGAGTCACTCACATTATTTAAATTATTTTTATGTCAATTATGTGTTTTTGAAAAATTTTATAAAAATTTTCTATTTAGAAAAGCATTAAAACTATTAAAATTTATTCCTAAACAAAATAATATTAATTTTGAAATGTTAATAATATTATCATTAAGCTTAAGTACGATTTCGAAAAATCTAGGATTGAATTTTAATTTCAAACGTAATAATTGTAATATTAACTTGATTTAAATTTTTAGCGCAAAAATTAAATTAACTTACCGTAATACTAATACCTAATTTCATATTGTGAAGTACGCCTTGCAATATAAGCCGTCTTCGTTCAGAATTGTGTTTCAAAAAAAAAAAAAAAAAAATAAATAATTTTGAAATAATAAATTTATCGTATGCATAGAATTTAAAATATGTATTAAATAAGTTTGTTATTTTATTTTTTAATGTTTAGTTATACCTAATTTTTGTTTGTAATTTATACAAATATTTTTTCATTCCAGATTGGGGATTTAAGTATATTGCTAAATTTGTAGAAGGTAATAATAATATATTATCATTACAAGTTAATGTAATTTTAATAGTCATACAAGACGTGTTGTAATTAATAGATGTTATATTACGTGTCGGAGGTTTATGGGTTTTTATAGGTACCCAAGATTCTGATCTAAGTACCTGAACTGATATTCTAACTAATGATATACATTTTCATGTTATAGAATTATTTTTATTGTTTTGATCTAAATTTTAATTGATAAAAATAACATAGTATCATAATTCCTGTTCATTAAAGTATTAAACGATTGTTATACATTCTGTTTAAAATATTATTATTTATAAAATGTGTTTTCTCTAAACAGCATTAGATGAATCGAGTAATTTATTCCGTAAGTTATTTGTGTACTTAAAATAATGTAATTAAAATATTTGAAAACATATATATAT
>VUJU01003961.1:0-16403 GCA_009835225.1 Aphis craccivora | reverse complement strand
CAACCGCCATCAGTTCACGACGAATAATTTTATTTGGTCGCTCCGAAATACATTCAGTCGCCTTTCGTTTGCAATTATTACGAACGATTTGTCGCTGAATATCCCGATTTTCCACAATATTATGATTATGAAATATATTTTCATTTTCCGTCAAAATGTTAGATATTTTAGAATTAGTATGAATAGTTGAAGTACATTGTCTTACCGTACATCGCCAAGATATATCTCCGCTTGCCATTACTCGCTGATGTCTGTACTTAAAGTGATTGTGCACAATACACAATCCACCTTTATTTGTGTTAGTTAATATAAATGACATTTTAATTTTTAATAATTAATTTTTGAAGGCTTATAATTTTAATTTTATCGAAAATCGGACATATACGCACACGTGACACGATGGTAGCATAGGCACCTACTGATATATAGGTGAATATCCCACTACCAAGGTACAAAAGCGCAAATTAATTTTGCGCTTTTGGGTTATCGAAAAAAAATGTCGATTTGCGCTTTCGGGTTTCACCGTATTTGCTCCGCCCCCGGGACGGAATTCGGCAATTGCCTTCAACTTTTAACAAATAAAAGCTTAAAAACTTGTTTCTATGTGAAAATACTTTTTAAGTTTTTTCAAAGTAATATACAAGTAAATAAAATGTATTAAAAAATACCTCAAACTTTATAAAAAATGTTAAAAAGTTTTTACAAATTAATTGTTTAAAATGACCATAGAATATATTATAGATAAACAATACATAATATATTATAATATTCACAATAATATTATAATATAAGTATAGGTATTTATATATAAATTAATACTTTATTATATACCGAGCTATATTTATTAATAATAAATATAGCTCGATATATTAGGTATGCATTTGTTGCCTAAAAAATTAAAACATCTAAATAATAATAACAATAAATGTTTGAAAATGACACTTAATTTCAGTGAATATTTTAACACTATTGTCTATAGCAATTGTCTAAATAATTATCATAATAACTATAGTTTCTAGAATAGCATATATAGAATGAAGGTTTTTACTTTTATAGTTAAAACACTTAAAACCAAATTATCAATAAACAATAAACTATTTTTCTCAATTGATTTCACCAGAAATATTGACAAAATAGATCATTACTCAATAATAATAATAACCTAATTTATAATCATTCCATAAAACGTCATGTCTATTTTAGTATTATATTATATTTTACCATCTACTAAAAATATGAGCTGGTAACTTTAAAAATGTAGAATTGTATTTATTCTTTTTAATTTATAATAATTTCATCAGCACTGTTTGGTCATAAACTTTTTAAATAAATAACGACAAGTTTCTATACAATACTACAATAGTATGCTCATTACTTGTTAACGTAGGTAAAGTACTTTACGTCACTGATAAATAATTATTAAAAAAAAAAAATTTAATTTAAACTCGTAGGAAGATGCGTGATTTTATTAGTAATTCAATAATTAAATTATATTTTATTTGCATGAAAAACAATAATGGTCAACAGACAACAGTATATTTTAATATTTTAATACGTATTTCTAACAAATTGTTGTTTTCAATTTTTCGTATGGTAGGTACCATAAGAAACAACGATTTCGAAATAGAATTAAACTTCGCATTTAATGTTTATTAATTTATCAACGACTTACGAAAGAGTAGATATCTGCAGACAATCTGGAATGTCTGGAGTATTTCAGATTAATCTTAATTTTTAAATTTGTATGGCCTTATGTATCTTATCATTGTGTATATTTTGAGAAGACCGTTGAACAAATGGTATATTATACCATATATTGGTACATAACACTTGAGAACCCGGGTAAAGCATTATTTTGTTCACATCTAATCATTGAACCATTAAATGTGTTTACAATGTTTATATGTTGTTTAAAAATAGCATCTGAAGTTTTACGTTTACTAAACATTAACTACAAAACACGATTAGTCAAATAAATATAATAATCGAAAAAAATTGTTTCGATTATAAATGATCGATTTTTACAAGGCCACCCACTCTATAAGTTATTACGTATGTGTTTATTATGTTTTTCAAAATACACATGTGTTCAAGTGCAAATAAACTATATTTTAATAATCATTTTTTTTTCTTTTAAAAGAGAATTTTTTTTCATGTTCATTTGAAGTTCTAATTTCGACAAAATAAAATATTTCAATAAAAGATAAAACAATTTTATTTGTTATAAAAAAATATTTTTAAAAAATGCCAATCTAAATAACTGAACAAGTTTTCAAGTATCTACGACTTACACTTTTTGAAAAATAATAAATATAATCGTTATCGTTACGCGATTTCGTAAAAATTTAAACATCAGACATTCATAACTATAGGGCTCGGATTTTAAAGCATAATAAGCAACTAAAAAAGCAAACGATTGTTTTAAAAAAGTAAAAAAATGTATATTTAATTTTAAAAATAAAAATTTAAATTAAAAATAAATAAATTGCCATGTATTTATTCATGACTATATAAGTACTGATTCTATATTGTCCGACAGAATATTTTTATACATAGAAAACGACTCTACATCCATACTGAATTGATCGGTGCATACTTCATACAATAAGAGGTCAAAATACAACACTAAATCTTAAATTTTTAAATGATCGATATCGATGTTGTAGGCGTACTGGCCGTATAGGTAGGTACTGCTTGGTATAATATGTAGATCTATATGCTTAATACATTTAATAAACAAACCGATAACGAAAACATAAATACCTAATCCAATACTTATAACGCATTCTGGGCTTTTAATTTCTTATTATTACTATTGTAGCATAATAAATAAATAAAAATTCTACAGCTGAAATAACCGAAAAAGCATTTTAATAAAAAAAAAGCCAAAAAAAACAAAAATAAATTTTGTAATGGTTTATTTGGAAGCAGAATGACGGTGAAACGAATTTATGTATAAAAAAAAAGCGTGGTCAAGTTGGTACCGTTTTGCTATACAGTAGGTGGCGTTAGGTTAGGCGTTGGTCACTATTATTAATGTATTCAATTTGAATCCAATGATAGGTATAAATGTACCATTGTATACAAAAAATGATTCTGAACGGAGATGATTTGTCAGCCTCGGATATAATATATAAAATATATTATATTTTAAATTGGAAGGTTAAAAGGTGATTTATGTTTTAAATTTTTAATGACCTGAATAATACCCCAAAAAATTAAATCATGTACTGAAAATGTCAATTAAAATAACTGGTATTTCAAGTTTTTAAGACAATTTTCAAGTAGGTATAACAAAATTCTAAAAATATTTGATAGTAAATTGTTATTTTACGTGTGAATTTTGGATTACGTAAAAATTTAAACAAGAATTAAGTATTTTTAATTAGCGAACGTTCAAGTTCTTTTACAATTGTCGTAAGCCAAACTTGTAGAAAATCTAATATTATATTTTCAAATCTTAGCTACTAATACAATTTTTTTTATAAATTTTAATTACAAAATAATTTGCAAATATTGATGATTTTGACCAATTTTGGTCGATATTTGAACTTCAAACACTAATAAAAAAAAATTATGCATATAGTATGCACAATGAAACTTTGTATTAAATATATTCAAATACTTTAAATGAGCCAAAAAAATGTTATCGATATTTATAAAAAAAAACTAAACAAATACGAGTATTTCAAATAGCCTTAAACTATATGCAAAATATTTTGAAAATTAAATCGTCCAAAAAAAATGCCAATCTCAATAACTGGAGAAATTTTCAAGTATCTACGACTTTTTGAATAACCTATATTCTATACTATAAAATCAAAACACATAAACACACTACCTATTTGGTGTAAAAACGAACCAAATCTACGTGGTCCTATAATAACAGTATGACGTGTATCTTTATTTCATTTATTTTGAAAAGTAAAATATTAAGTTACACAAAATAAATTTTATGTCTCTCCTATAAAATTTGGATTTCGACGTATATGTATTAAATATTATAATAATATATTAAAATAATTGTTTAAAGCGTACCTATAGTTAAGCAATCGCCCAAGACTCACCTCGGAATGTGTAGGTAGATAGAATCAACGATGAATCAATTATTATTGACGACGTACCTATATGTGACAACGGCTATTTGGTGCTTTAAACGATCCAGCTAGCGGGGCTTGAAGTATAGATCACCGCTTTCGAACTACGTACTACGACTGACGGTCTTAATCTTGAGACTCGAGTAGTTAAGATAGGTTAAACACTTAAACGTATCTTATAATAATAATAATAATAACCAATAGAAAAGTCGTATTGCAAGTCTTCAGCTCGCTGATTGGCTGTATGATGCGAAGACCCATATAATGCCGTGCCCATTGTTTTTTTTAATTTTAAATAATCATTATTATTGTTATTCATTTAACGACGTTAAAATATTGTTATATAATAAGTAATATATTTCCAGGGTGTAAGGATAATTATATTAATGTGAGAAAAAAATGTTTTTTATTATCTATAGTATAAGTATAGGTATATTTGTGAAAATTTATAAACACCTTAAATAATTATTATTTTGCGTATGTATAAGCCATAAGGTATGTACACTTTATAGCATTTTATGGTCGAAATAACTACAAGACAAAAAAATAGCCACAGATATTGTAACCAGCTATCCATGGGGTGAGGAGCACGCGAGTGCAGCTAGTAACAAATATTTAAAATCCTTATCATTAAGCGATTTCATGAAAATTTAAAATTCAAACGCTCATAACATTTTTCATATAATGACGCTTCGAATTTTTTCTATAGCTAAGTGAAGAAAAACTTATGAAAAACCAAGTTGTGAAATTTTTAGCCTTAGATATAAAAACAAACATTTTTATGAATTTTCAACTAGAAAATTACTTGTAAATTTTCGCAATTTTGACATATTTCGTAAAAATTTGAACTACAAACGCTTATAAAAAAAATTGAGACTAACGATTTTTGATTTTTTTTTTTAACTACAATAAGAACAAAATAACTTATAAAGAACCTTGTATTAAATTTTCAAGTTTTTTGAGAAGCCAAAATTTTATTATCGACACTTCAAAAAAAAATAAATAAATACTTAGAAAAATCGAAAATTTCAGTTGTTTATAAATAACTCAAAAAAAGCTAAAATATTTTGAAAATTTAACTGCTTATAGATAACATTTATAAAAACATTTTGTGAACATTCCAAATATTTACAGTAATAAGTATTTGAATAACAACTATATAAAAAAATCGATTTTATTTATACACTTAACGTCTAAACTTTAATATTCTCGATATTTCTTTTCGTCATTAATATTGCACGACAATTTCAAATAGGAATATACGCAATCCCTACTGTAACACGACCAATGATTTGAATGTTATATTAAAAATGTATTATACTTGTAATTTACTAACAGTAAAAATACCTAACAAACCTAATAATAATAATAACCTACGTAATACATGTGTTTGTTATTGGAGTTTTTTCAATATATATTATTTTTTTTTTTTTAAGAGTTATAAGAACATTTTAATTTTAATATTATTCTTACACACTTATAACTTGTTTCGACATTAAAATGTCGAAAAAAAATGCATCCAACTAACCACAAAAAGAATGTTATCTTTAAACTTGTATATGTTAAATAGAAAATAGTAGCCAATAGGTCAGTTCGCTCTGCATTAAACCTAACAAAACTAACTCAACGTGAGTGTTAACATGTGTGAGTGAGTGTTCCTATCATAGGTAATAATATATTACAAATTTGAAAACGGAGACAATATAAATGCGGGTGAGGCTCAACTTAATACTAAATTAGGCAGTCAACAGACTGAAAACTTAGTAGATACTTACGTATCTCTAGTCTCTACCAAGAGAACAGGTTTGTAAGTAATTCGTATTTGCGGGTATGCAAAACGCAAAAAGTACTTCCCAACTAGGTATATATGTATATAGTTACATGCCGAGTTTATTTATATCCACCTTGGTTATGACTGTTATGAGAAGTGACTATCATTATAGTAGGAAGGTACCTATCACTATTGCTAAAAAATATATTGAAAATTATAATAAGTATAACTTTCTTAGTTTGACTAGATGCATAAAATGGTCATTATTTACATTCATAAAATAATTTATATTTATATAATTTTTGAATTTAATATACTTAGAGATATTCATAACATATTATAAACTATGGGAGTATGCAAGGGGGTGTTCTGGTTGTTCAAACACCCCCAACAATTAAAGATAAAACAATTAAAAAAAAAAATTGTGGATTAAATTTAATGTACATATATCTAACCAAAACCCCCTCCGAAAATATTTCCTATCTACGCTCATGTATTATACACTCATAACTCATTAGATTCTCGTACTATGTTATCGAAGTATTATCAGATCGAGTCACCGTCGTCCTACTTCATAGATACTTGTCATACTGTTAAAATGTGTGATAAGCCACTAGCAAATTATCTACCAAACTTAAGTATTTCAAAATTATTAGGTACCTATACAATTTTGAATTAATAAAATATGCAGTAATATTTTTTAAAAATGTATAAAGTTATTTTAGTAAGATGAATACACCACGACCTCTCATACCTCACTGTATAATATCTGGTTGAACATTTCACTCCTGGTCCCAAATGTTGAAGTTACTCCACTGAGTGATCTTCTCAATGATGAAGTAAAAACACACGAATACTCCCTCACTCTCTGTGCAAGCAGAGCGAATTTTTTGGTTTTTTGATAAATTTATAAGAGTATGTAGGTAGGTAATAAATAATTTATTTACAATATTTAAATCACCGGTTGATAATTATATAGAGTTAAGAGTTTGTATTATTGTAAGGCTAGAATTGTAAAATTGATTTAGGATTGAAGAAATATTATTTCGCCTCACCCACCATAAAAACTGTTTACCTAGTTCCTAAAACGATCTTAATCCAAGCCAACAGTGCCGTAGCCAGGATTTTTTTTTGGGGGGGGCTTAATTTTTGATGAAGCCCCCCCTGGCTACGGCACTGCAAGCCAATACTTACTACTTACTTAGCTATACCCCTAACTACTGACCAGTGAAAAGTTAATAATACTAGTACGGTTGTTTATAAACTATTATAATATCGTAGAAAACTTAACTTTCAAAATTTTTGAAACACCGTAAAATTGGGGAAAATATTACTATTTAAACGGGATCAACCATCTACGTGAGAAGAGTGTAATTACTAAATGAAACGCGAAACTCGGAGCGAAAACATAGATGGCGTAGTTCAACTGAGTTCGGCTGAACCATCACACATGCACATGATTGGTGTAATGGTTTCAAATATTTAAACGACCGTTATCGTAATATCGTCCTTCTTATCAATGAAAATAGCAAATAAACAACTGGTTTCACTGTTTCAGTAAAAATTATTTAGTAAAGATTAGGTCAGTTTTTACTTTTTGAAAAACAAGTTAAAAAGGATTAAAGAGGATTACCAGCGTTTACTTTACTGTTAATTGTTTGGTCATCTTCAACTCAAGATTATCTGATTTCAGTTTATTTCGAATTCGTTGTTTTGCCGACATCTGCATCTGTAAGTATTGTAAACTCTGTAAGGATTTTTATCAATTCGTGTGTGTTCAATCGCGGTTTTTGTTAACCATTTCGTAGTTGTATTATAATGTCCTGTACAATCATTGCTCTGACCATTTCTTTATGCCCTTATATCGATTAGAGTAATCAAAGTCCACTCAATTAGCAATTTTAAACATAATTGTACATCAGAAACAATATAATATGAACTATTTTTTCAAACTGTTTAATTCTAATAGAATTTAAAATGCTTTTTAACTATAAAATGTTAAACACATTATGATTTTTATTCTAAAGTAATTATTAAGTTTCTAATGTCTATGTCCTGTACTGCAGAATAAAAATAACAATTATATTTTACCCGATATAAATGAACTTTATATTGATTTATTTTTGTTTTCAGACTTCACTATGACAAGATATTTTAATATTGATATTGATAATATAATCACAGATTATGAATTATCCTACCAAAATACAACGGACAATTTTATAGATGAAATAAAACGAAACAATGATAATATACTAAAAGTATACTCACAAAAAATAGATGAATACAACAAGACATTAAGTATGTATTTATATTACCAGATGTTTTATAGATTTTAAATGTATTGTATTGCCTATTTTTAGAAAATCTCTCAGATATAAATAATAAAATTGACAAGAGCCGTAATACACTTCAGCATATAACTGATAAAGTCAAATGTGAACAACAGATATTACAAAAAGAAAACGATCGCTTAGAATCTATAAGTAATGAATGTAATAGTTTGAGAATTACAGAAATTGAGTTGGAAGATGTTATAAATAAAACCAAAATGCAACTTAACCAAGTATATAAAGGTAACTTAATTTATTATTTAGGAATTTATTGGAAAATGTATATTATTATAGTGGTTAATAAATCATTAGAAACATTAATTATACTAATAATGTACATTGTAATAAGTAATAATATACACTATATTAAACCTTTTTTTAAATTATAATTCATGATTGTGAATTGAAACTAGGAAATTTGTACTGTATAAAATATAGAATTAAAAGAATTATGGGTTATGATAGATATTACATATTATGTACTTCATGTAGATGAAGGGCATTTTACATTAAAATCTAATCTAACTAATTCTACCAAATAATAACAATGATAAAATGCAAAGTATAATCAAACAAAAATAAATATTTTGGTACTTCTTCTTGAGTTTTTTGATTACCATTTGAATTTTTTTGAATTTTTTTTAGTCAACCATTATTATTAGATACATTATACATTTAATTTTTGTTTATTCTTTAACAAAATCATTAATCACACTTAATATGTTCATGTGAAAGAAAATGTTTTCATATTTTGTTATTTTTATCTTAAAAGTTTTTATTTATTTATTTTAGAAAAAAAAGCAAGCATAAAAAAAATCAAAAGAGAAATAAATTCATTCCGAATTGGAGTAAATATGTATGAACGATTTTTACAGTTAAGTATGAATGTTGAAAGTAATGAAAAAAATTCTATAATCCATCTTACCATGAAAAATGTAAACAATCACTCAGATTACAAAATTGTTTTTGAAGAAAATGATAACAATTTCAAACGTAAGTACTATGTAACTACTTTCATTTTATTTAGCATTATCTGATGGAAATTTTATATTTATGAAATCTAATTATTTTCCCGGTACTTGTGCATTATCGTGACTACCGCAGGCCAAATAATATGCGTTATCACGACTACCACATATTATCGGTTATAGCAAAGCCATGTCCCACTTTAATCTTGCATTTTGCAAGTGAATTTTATTTCTAATTCTATTAGGGATAATTAGGGCCTAGGGGCCAATGTTGCCACTCGCTTGCAAGTAACATTCAAAACTAAAATATCCCTCATTTACTATGCATTTACTATGCAACACCACCTAAGGTAGGTCATAGGGTTAAAAAAAATGATGCCCATAATTTTGCTAACAATGCTATCAATAAATATATTGACATTAGCTATGGATAGTTTTGTATTATTATACACGTATTAAACAGACGTGCATTGCACGCCATGCGTTCGGCATCAAGGTATTCACGATAACGCACAAGTACCATTTTCCCAAATATTAAAAGCTATTTTAATTTTTAAATAAATTTGGATACCTTACAATATTACAATATATTATGTACATTGTTGTGTTATATAGTATTTAGTACCTATTTATATAATATAACTAAACTTATATTTCATGCTACGAGAATGTACTTTCCACTTGCTATTAGTTTGAACTCGTAAAATTTAAAATCATTAAAATAGAACCTAAATAGTAATTATAATGCCCTTGTTGTCATTAGTACAATTAGTATAATTATTTGTTACATCAGTTATAATTTTTTTCATGTACATATTATATACGTATACCTAAAATACATTTTAAATTGGTTACATTTCATTGTACTAATTACCCGATGTAAATTTTGCACGTTTTAGAATGCTTATAATTTAGTCTTTAAATAATTTTTAACGCTTGTTTTGATATTTTAAGTCCTAATCTCTGGTAATAACTAATAACCATTTAAATATAAATGTAAATAAAAACTTAATAGTTGTGATTAATCATTATACACATTTCAATGTAAAATCAATTTTTTGTTGAAAGTAGTTTTTGGATTTAGTTAAAAAACAACATTTTTTAATGAAGTATCAACTAGATAGGTACATGCTTTCATGTAGAAAATTAAAAATTATAAATAAAAACATTTCAAATAATAAAATAAAAAAATTGAATATCAAATAAAGTTATATTGATACAATAAATGTTAATTTGTACAACTAGTGGTATATTTAAGTTGGACCATACTAATTCAGATTAAACCAAACTATATAAAGAATAAAGATGCGTTGTAATTTTGATATTTATATACTTTATAATCAAATATCAATAAATAATTTTAAAAAATATTACTTGATTAAAAAAAAAAAACACGTGTACTTATATCCTATTTAATAAATAGTATTTATTTATGTAATTTATGAGTTACCTATATGATATAATTTCTAACCAGTACATAATACATTAGTTACATGTAGTACAGTACAATACAATCACTAATTATTAAAATCAAATTTGTTTGATTTGTTTTTAATTTACCTACTTATTTTTATTTATGTTTTCGTGTACAGTTATTGATATTACTCCACGTAGCCAGACAGTTATGAAGGCAGCAGCTTTGTATAATAAGAACAAAGATATCCAAGGCCTGTTAGCTTTCTTATACAATACAAAAGAATAACCAATATAATATCATTTATATATTATTATAAACTGTATTATAGTGTATTTATATGTCATGTTTTCACTGTTGTTCTCAAACTATGTATCGCGCTGTATTTTATGCGTTTTACTGTTTTGTATTTTACTAACTTGTATGTATAAATATTAACATTTTTAGATTTTTATAACAAGCTAATTCTTTTTATAATTTAAAAATATATATCCCATTTGGGTAAACTTATCCTTATTATTTGTTTATTTTTTTACCATGACCTAGTTTTACCATTGTGAATTCCTCAACAAAATAATTAAATAACTTTACAATGGTGGTAGTTGAATAATATTATCAGACTGACCTATCTCTATTATTGAAATATTTATATTAAGGTTTTTAGTTTTATTTTTTATTATAGACAGACGCATAACCATTATACATTCCAGTATAGTTTTTAAAAATGTCTAAGACACTTAATGTCATAGTTGATCATGTAAGTAAATGTTTAATATGAATGTACAGATTAAATAGTTTTTAATATTTAATTAAATATACAATATTAAACTACATATAAGCAGCTTAAAATTATATTTAACACATTTTGAAATTGTTGATGAAATTAAACATTTCTTAATTTTAGAAAATACCTTATATTTTCTAAATCGTAATAAAATATTGGTATTTTTGATATTTAGATGCCACCATATTTGTTGTTAATGACAAATGACGGTAAGATTAATGATATCTCAGGATATGTAGGTGAAATTTGGAAAATCATTGAAAAACGTCTGGAAATCAGGTACAATTATATATATTTTCATTCTTCAATTTTAAGTAATGATTAATATTTATAATGAAATATTTATTTGAAGAAATTGTACATTATGTTTGTATTAATTATGATCAATTGTTGATCAAAGATTTTTAGTTTCCATTTGCTCATTATTTCTTGTTACAATTTCACTGACTGTTTTTTGTTCAGTTCCGATAACAATAGTTTTTGGTAATATTTCTTCGGCTTTTAGACTGGTTTCCAACGGCCTGTCTCTAGTTTGTTGAGTTTGTTCCACATGGAGACCTCTGGTATTAAGCGTTGTTTCTCCGACGACGATCACTTCTGGTGTAGCTATATTGTTTATTGGCCAATTGACCTTAAATCATACTCAATTTATGATTAATACTAGACTATGTACATTAAATTTTAAAATGTACATGAAAAAACTGCAAAGACAGTTAAGAATACACGTTCCTTACTTCTTGTTGTGGAGGCCCGATTTCTTGCGGTGGTGGATTTTGAATGGTCGGCGGAGGAATTGGAGGGAAAATACTCTAAATTAGAACGTAAACAATTAAAGGTTAAGATCATACAGTCAAATTATATTATTAATAGATAATGCGTAAAAAGGGTAATTCGTTAAGCACGTTCACTCCCATTTTATCATTAAATCTAGCATTTCGAAGGAAACCAATTATATGCGGTTATGCCTAAAAACTGTTATCAAATACCTATAAATGACAGGATGAAGTAACTGCATTTAAAGAGTAGGTACCCTGAGAAATATTATGTATTTAATTTTAATATCCCCGTGTTCATCGTTAAAAAATGATTTTTATGAATTTTATGATGTTGGTACTTATCGAAATTTGATCAAGTATATAGTTCCCAGTAGGTAAACAACTTGTTCCTACTTTTTGGAAATTATGGGCTATGGGCGTAATTGTAGAGAGGAAATTTTAAAGAGATATAATTTTACTCCTTCCCCCCAGATATGCCACCAGTAAGTATCTTTAAATATTCTGAAACAGGTACAGAAAGAATGCAATACATTTAATAGCATAAATACATTTATGAGATAACAATTTTTTTCTCAAACTATGGCATAATATAAAGTACCTATCTACATTTATTCCATGTTTCCTCTGTTCTACAATATGTAAAATATGTTGACGTATTTTCAACGTTATCTCATATGGGTTACAAAAATATTTTATGAATTACGATTATAGGGTTATTAACTATTATCATAGCACCTAGGTATTTTTCAAAGAAACTATAGCAATTATAGCACTTTTTTATTGAAATCTTACTATAGGTATTTAATATTATTTAAGGATATGCGTATGGCGTACCTATCTACGATTTGCTTCTATAAGCTAAGCAACGATTTTAAAACACGTAAAAACAAATGATTAGGTTATAGTTTCTCGTTTTTGGTGAATAAATTATTTTGTCCCTTCTCTAGTTATACCCAGTTACGTTACTGGTATAGAGGTATACTTACCATATCTATTATAAAAATTAAATAATAACACCGTCAAAGAATATTGGATATAGGTAATATGTAAAATTAACATAGAACCTTCAGCCTTTTAGTAATGTAATAACCTACAGTTTATAATATATCGATAAGCATAGCCAATATAGGTACGAGTGGTAAGTATTTGCATAAATGTTATATTTTTAAAAATCCAAATAATAATAGACAATATTGCTAAACTAATATTAATATATAGAGTATAGGCACTTGACTGAAATTGTAAATTAGTAATTAAAATAATTATTAATTAAACCTAGCGATTAACATTATGTCTATTGTATTAGAAATATTATGATCTTTAAACAAGCGATTAAAATCATAATTTGAATACGACGAATAAGTACACGATTAATTATGGGATTAAATCGCGGATTTAATCCATATGCGTGTGTGTGTTTTTTATACACCCATATTTACTACTCGTACCTACATATTGTATAATACATTAGACAAGCTTAAATTTAAGCATACTAATATCGCGCATGTAATGATAGGTATATCTGTACTACTGGACATTAGCTATATATATGTATTATAATAACGAGTGACTGAGTATCATAATATCGTGTATAACACATATAATACACCTGTTATATGGACAACGAAAACTTACGCCGAACACTAGTTCTCCGAAAAATGACAAGCACAACAGGACGAAAATCCAATGTCCCCTCATGTTGGCGGGCGTCGCTGCGTTTTCCGACTCGACCACGGCACTATACGCACTATATTAAAATGTTGTAAACTACCAACGGCGGCGACGATATCTCGCGAAACGGAACAGCTACGAAGGCACGCCAGCTATCATCTACTCGTAGGACACGGAAACGCGCGGGGCGGCGGCGGATAAGTCTGCGGCCGGAGCACAAACAACGACGCGGTTAATTGGAAATTTATATGGCGTTTGGCAGTTCTCGCGGCGTGCGCGTAGACACGGTGATGATATTATGTTCGGTTCGTACGGCACACAATAAACGTGTCATTGAAAATGTAAAAACCAAAACATAAAAAAAAAAAATAATAACACACACAAAATGCCAGAACAGCGCTATTGTATACCACGTTTCTGGTACCGGTGTGCTTATATATATATATATATATATTTATACATAAACGTGATAATTATATATACACATAATCCTGTGTAGTAAACCTCCTCTCCGCCGCGCGACATACGTCGAGTAATTATACACGCGTGTGTTTGCGAATTTTAAATTGTAAAACGAGGTGTTTACCGTCATTAAAAACAAATTTTTTTCTCCCGTCGAGACCGATAAATCGATGTCAAGCCAAATAACGACAGGTAACAATATCGCGTGTATGTGTGTGTACAGCGCGTAGTTGTGTTTACTTATAAATATACCTATATAGTATTCGTCTTCGTTCGTCGTATACGACCGGCGGCAGTTATGATGATATTATTATTATTATGACAACTGGTTCGTATACACACGTATTATGTAGCTCATGGGTGTAATTAATGCGAATATTATAATGTATCGTTCACACTCGCGTAGGTGTAAGTAATGTTTAACAATATTATATTGTGTGTAAATATGTGCACAAAAACGGTAATAATAGTAGCAAAACGCTCAATAAAGTTTTTTTAAAAAAAAAAAAAAAAAAAAATAGAGAGAGCTAAATAAAGAGACGTCTAAATTATTATGATGTATTAATAATAATTACGCTGTATATTATTGTAGTCGTATTTAATATGCGCGTAAATATCTAAGTACGCGATTTTAAAACTGTATATATTTGCGGTGTTTATTAATATAACGTGTAACAATGGGCGTGTCCGGCCTTGGCTCGATCAAAAGTGACGAAAGGCAGGGGCGGGTAAATTTATTACAACACTAAACGCGGAGAGCACCCCCTCATGTCTCACATCATCGACTTCATGGTTTTTTTTTTACCGTGATATGCGTTTTGAATTATACGACTTAATACTTATTTGCCAATTTAACTATTGTATACAATAATAATAAATACATATACAAATCAAGGCTCTAAGGGGTAGAGGGTAATCTACGATCTACCCTTCAACTTCTCGAATATGACATTGACATTATTATACTGATAAAAATATGTTTGTTTGCGAGCAGCAGCAATTACGTGCGTGGAGACTTCAATAAGGGCCGATCGATGTTAAAAGAAAACACTGGTGACGTCCTCTTGGTGCCGATCATTGTCACCACTACTGACTCACAGGATTTCGATTTTTCAATTCCGATTTTCAAGACATGGTACGTTTAACGTTACTATGTACATTGTATGCCACAAGAATGGCGTATAACGTACGGATATGGTATTGTAATGTGATTATTTTCATATTACTGCAGCAGTGCATTGAGCGCCCGTTGATTCGAAAATTATTATAAATTGACAACTTTCCTCATAGGAAATCATTTAAGATATATAAGTACAATTTCTACGACGTTTTACATCTCCATACATTTTAAAATAATGCGCCATTATAGTTATATAATATTTAAGTATAGGTAGGTATACATATTATCATCGAACGACCTAACGTTCTACTTATACTCGATATTTCTATTTACGCGGTTTTTTTTTTTTACGTAAGTGCATTTATTTTACTGCAACGTATGACGCAATACCTATATATAACTGCTCTAAGTATATTATATGAATTACTTATTTATTTTAATGCCGTAAAATCTCAAAAGCATTAAATCACGAACGCCGTTTAAACGAGAATGACTATATCATACACGAATCACGTAGTTGGTATGTACTGCATAAGTATATTATAATATACGAGTAGGTACATACAAGTCAGTTTGACAAAATAATGAAAATCGTATAAGACCGTATAACAATATATCGATTTCCTTTTAAAAAAATTAACATAATATTGGGAAATTACACCTATTTTGTACACATGTTATACAAAGTATAATACTCACTATTTTCGTAGGTATTATTAATACCTAATTACCCATGTTTTATATACATTAGAACATTACGTATGCAATTGTAATTGAAATGTTACATTATGTAGACAATATATAATACTAAAATTGTGAATTACATTTAAACAATAAAAAAAAATGGGTAAGTGGGTACCGTTCTGCTATAATTAGGTGCCGTATGGATCATTATTATACATTATAGGAGTGTTAAATTTGAATCCAATGATAGGTATCATTGTATACGAAAAACGATTCTGAACGGAGATGATTTGTCAGCCTAGGATATAATTTCCAGTGGTTAG